>VYZX01030148.1:73142-112577 GCA_013401335.1 Brachypteracias leptosomus
AGGGAGGTGATTCTGTCCCTCTACTCCACTCTCATGAGACCCCACCTGGAGTACTGTGTTCAGTGCTGGAGCCCCTATTACAAGAAAGATATGGATGTGCTGGAACATGTCCAAAGAAGGGCCAGGAGGATGATCAGAGGGCTGGAGCACCTCTCCTATGAAGACAGACTGAGAGAGTTGGGGTTATTCAGTCTGGAGAAGAGAAGGCTTCGAGGAGACCTTATTGTGGCCTTCCAGTATCTTAAGGGGGACTACAAGAAAGCTGGTGAGGGACTTTTTAGGATGTTGGGTAGTGGTAGGACTAGGGGGAATGGATCAAAACTAGAAGTGGTTAGATTCAGATTAGATGCTAGGAAGAAGTTCTTCCCCATGAGGGTGGTGAGACACTGGAACAGGTTACCCAGAGAGGTGGTGGAAGCCCCATCCCTGGAAGTTTTTAAGGCTAGGCTGGATGGGGGTCTGAGTAACCTGATTTAGTGGGAGGTGTCCCTGCCCATGGCAGGGGGGTTGGAACTAGATGATCTTTAAGGTCCCTTCCAACCCTGACAATTCTATGATTCTATGATTTTTCAACAATGATGACACGGTCAATCAACTGCTGTATATTACTTGGAAAAAGTAGTGATGACTCTTAACATTTAAAAGAAACTAAAAAATTATACCACTTCAGGTTATTATAAAAATCTGCCTCTGAGATTTAGAGGCTATTCATTATTATTTTCATGTGTATTTTAGGGAAAATGCCTAATAGGTTTATTATTTGTATTTTTATGACTTTGCTATGGCTAAAACTGTTCCTTGTTTACTCTCTCTTTGTTCTTCTTCACTTGATGTCATCCTTCTACTCTGCTTATCCGCACACACACAAACGAGCAGTGCTTCCTGCTGCCTCCTGGACCACTGCCAGCTGTCCTGGTGTCAACCGGCAAAGGACAAAACCTGCCCAGCAATAAAGAGACCTGCCTAGAAGCAGTGAGCTGCAGCCTCAGCAGACAGCACAGCCTCCCTTTCTTCAGAATGCCAGGAAAGGTGTCCTCTGCAGGCAGACATTCCATACTGGAAATATTAGAAGAATTCAGCCATTTAGTTACCTTTGTGTTATTGGGCATGAAATAAGAAACCCAAATTAATCTGTCTTTCAGCTGTCCTTCAAACCAACATCTCTGGTAGCAATGTTTGGCAGAATTTTTATGTGTAGAGATTAATATACTGGTGACTAGTTATTTGACTTAACTTTCTTAAACTGCCCCTTCCTAAGTAAAAGCTCTGGGGGGCACTGTTTCATTATGAAAAAAAAGAGGAAAAGAGCTGAGAAAAACAAGATGCTTCTGTTCTTAGAATTTAATTTCCCACAGTGATACTATACAAAATGACACATAAGTGACAGAAGCATTAACAGTAAATTGTGGAGTTATGAAAACTCCTCAGTGTCAAAAATGAGTAACTACATTCAAGGTAATTCATAAATGGAGCTGAGAAGCAGTGGAACAATATATTAAGGAATTTACAAAAGGATTTCCAGAAGTAACAGCTCATTATAGCTATAGGTAGGAGGTGGGGAAAAAAATCCATATTGTTCCTATCAATTGGTGTGGTAGAAAAAAACAACAGTTATTTCATTAGGTAGGGGAAAAATAGGAATGCATTTTAATTCCTAGAGAATCTGTGCCTGAAAGAAGAAATTCTAAAAAGAATTTATCAACAAGACACTCTTTCTCATATTAATTCTTATACAAGCAAATTAGCTATGATGCAATGCTTAAAAAAACCCCCCAAAAACCCCAACAAAAACCCAAACCCTCCAACACTTACTAACGCATATTGGCAGGAACACACACAGCAAAAATAAAGTCAAATCGGGTTTTCAGGAAATGTTCATGTCCAAAAATACACTACCTTCAACTTTTAAGATTATGTCAAATGAGATTTTTTAAATTTGATCTATAAAGTAAACCCAGTTTAAGGCTTGAGTCATAATAGATCTGCAGGACACCTCATCCATGTAAGAGCTAAGGAGCATGTTTTCGTAAATCTTCGTAACTTTTATTCTTTTTGACCCGTCCTCTTTTTTAGAACTACTGAATCTGAAGTGTACTGAATGGGGTGAGTGTTTGTGCTTATTTTCAGCCCTGTTAATTGAGGAGGCTGTCTGTCCTTGCTTTAACCTACTTTCTCTGCTGAAGTCATTTTGCCTCATAAGCCCCATGGAGATTTGAGATGCAAAGCCAGTTTATTTCTACAGTGGTCCCACTTTGTTCAGCAACATTGCCAAAGGCTTAGTTGGAAACCCTTCTCTTAGGAAATAGGAACATTTGGTACTTTGCAAATACCGTAAGGATTCAACTTAAAATAGAAAGAACAGTTACCAACTGTTACATGAGTATACTGCATCCCTTCAAATTTTAACATCTGAGGAGAAAGCCATTAAACCCCCAAAATATTAATATTCATCAAGAATTGAAATGTGGTGTGACTCTAAGTATTGATATAATTATTCGTTTCTTGACAATTATTACATATGACATTTTCTGATATGAACTTTACCACACATTCTGCAGCAAAATGTTAAAGAAATTTACTATTTTGCGTACTTTATGCTGCATTTTATGCCTGAAAATGTAGAAGCCTTTGAAAAAAAATCTCAAATTTTTACAAATTTGTAAAAAATCAAAGTGTGTTGGTGTGCTGGGATTCAGGATGCAGAGATGACTGAGAGTGCCACCTGTATCCAGGTGGGTTTTTTGTGACCACTCTTCATGATTGCTTTATGCTTTCAAGAGGGCAGTGTCGTTATTTTACATGATCCTCACCACAGCAAGGATGAAATCTGTCTGTTCAGAAGGACTCCTGGAAAGCAGACAGTTTTTTGCCAGTGTTCAGCTGCAGTCATGGTGTCTCCAGAAGTTTCATGAAGTTGATACATTACTGGTAGAAGGACAGAAAAGAAGTATAACCATACAGCAGCTGAACTTCCTACCCTGGGTAGCTGAGAGGAAATGTGCATAGCCACAGTAGTGCAGGGAGGAGGCAGTATCTGGGATTAGAATTTAACCTTGCAGGGGAAAATAAGAAATCTCTTCCTTGGGATTCTGCTCTTCAGAAGATTCCACCCGTATCATCATAGAGTCTGTTTCTATTTAGACCCTACAGCAAATATGTTCTGGTATTCCTATTAATAGTTTTTTATTTGTTATTTATAGGAGGTCTTCATCAAAAGACTAATGCAATTAGTTTGGCATTACTCCATTAGCTGTGCCCTGGTGCTTGCAGATCTGATCTGCGGGCCATAATGATAACTAAATCATCAAATAACAATAAAGTATTCTAGAACCTAAAGCTGCTATAGCAGAGCCCTTTGGAGAAATACAGCCATATGCCAAAGGAAAAGCAGTGCCCATTTTTAGCACAAGCAACACTGAGAAACAAATCGCATCACACGGAGTCAGAGTTAATTAAGTCAGGCACCTACTGTTTGCCTATAGTTTGCAATAACTACTCATTTGAAGGTCTGCTAAGAAAAGATAATTAACCAGTGTAGCATTTCATTACATGATGAACACATTTCTAAAGGAGCTGACTCATAGTGACTTCTGGATAACACGCTCTCAGTAAAATTTTAGACAATATACCATAGTAATTTAGAGGGAAAAAAAACATTAACAGAGCTTACATCTGTCTTAAGGTATAGTGGAAAAAGGCCAAGAGCTCTTCCTGTTGAATATACAGCACACAAAACCACACTACAACTGGTAAAACTATCAAAGGAGCATCAACATTTTGGCACTTGTTTCTGTTATTTTGAACATGTCATTTTGCCAATTTCTGTGAAATTGTCTTTTAAACATATACATTTTTAAACATGACAGAAAAATTATATTTTGTTAAAATCATATTGAATTACATACATGCTGTCACCATCACCTTAAAGTCATTGTTTTTATCTGTTTATTGACTGAAATAACTTCTTTTTGAGATTGAAGTGCTAACTCTTCCATTACACATGACCATAAGCTTTGATCTAGGGAAAAAAAGACAGTCTTTTGAGTAGGACTAAGGAACATTGCTATGATATGAACTGTGATTAAAAAGATTAAAGTGAGAGCTAGGAGACAGTGTTAAGGCTCCTAGAGGATTTAGACCAGCTACAGTCACAAGTCCATGAAGATCCTTGGATCACTTCCACCCTGAAAGCAAATGTTGATCTCACATAGTGAAGAACTGCTCTTTAATATAACTGAAATGCATCACTTCCAATAAAAGACTATTAGCATCATATTTTGGACAAAACCTAATACTTACTGCAACACTAGTTGGCTGTTATAGAGGAATTAAATATTTTAATACAAATATGCTTAAGTTTAGAATTTAATTGTTACTTTTCCTATTGCTATACTCTCCTGCCTTTATTTTTTCAATTATGTTAGCATTCAGTATATAATAAAGTTCTTTTGTGAAATAATTCAGGGGGTCTTCTCAGTGTTGTTACTGTGCTAAATTCTGAAAAAAATATTTTCAAACAACCTTCTAAGTTTCTAAATTTCTTTTGAGATGAACTTACATAGCTGGATATGCTGCAAGATCCAGAAGCTCCAAGGGCTGCTCAATGTCCTGCCAATATCTGGATGTTCATGACATCAGGACCATAAGACGTATCAGGAAACTAAAAAAATTGAGAAGTAAGTAAGTAATATAAAGGTTTTCAATGTTTCAGGTCCACTAAAAATAGTCAGATCCTTTCCAGTACATTATGACATAACATCTATCCTGATGTATTTATGCTTTAATCTCACAATAAGATTCATTGCAGCCACTAGCTCGTCAGACAGCACCTTTCCCTCTGCATTGCCAAAGAGAGAATAGATGAACACAACATCCAAATGCCAGTCCAACAGCTCAGAAATATTGTGCTAACTTGTCCTTTAGTTAAAGGCTTGATTGGCTGCTTCTGCTCAATGAAATAATCATAAAAATACACAGAAAAGTGACAGAAGGAACAGGGGACTTTTTTTTTTAACTGTTGTGAAAGATAAACTATGGGAAGAACACATATTTTCAATTTCTAGCTTGAAAAACTTGAAGAATGGTCTAACCATCTAGCCACATTTTTAGAAGTATGTAACAATTAATTCGTTGGTCCTTAATACAGGACAAAATGTAGGTGGAATTTCCAGTATGGATAGAATATTCTTGTTTCTGATATCTTTATAGTCAGGTTCCCTTTCTATTTAAAGACTAAAATTTGAATAAAATTATAATATCAGGTTTTCAGTAAGAGGATTACATTACATAAGCTTTGCACACTTAGCAAAGAATATGAACACAACCTCCCAAACCACTCCCCAGTGCATTATGCTACACAATCACCAGCTTAACACGGGTAGGCCAAAAGAAAAGTGCATTCCTTGTGCCCTGTCCTACAGTTTCTGGGTACAAACCCACCGCCTGGCACTGAGTGTCACGTCCCCACGAGGGGGCTCTGCTGCCCCAGCTCTGCAGCGCAGCTGAAATGGTTTTTCCTTTAAAGGTCAGGAGATACAAAAATACTTCATAGAGGCTAAAAAAAGATCAGCACAAAGGGACAAAGGCAGAACTGAAAGGGGTTTAGTTGCTAAAGGAAGTAATTTAGTTGCTAAATAAGCTAAAGCTGCCAAATGATGACACAGCTCAATGCATGGTACAGCCTCAAAATTTTAGACATACTTATTCTAACTTCAGGGGGCTTGCTGTAGAGTAACACCTTGGTTTGATGAACTCTTATCACTGTGGAAAAGAACCAGTATTCCTCTGCAGTGCGTAAGGACAATGTGAAACTAAGGACATGAAAACACCAGTTCACATATGCCAGAGTGACCTGTAACTGGAGCACTAGCTCTGGTTTCAGTCCTCGCCACTAGATAGGAATGTCTTCAAACAAGCAAACAACATCAACAACAAAATTAACAACATTAATGAGCAAAATCCGAGAGTAAAAAAACCAGATTTTTTTTTATGCCAATCTGCATTTGCTGTGCCCTCCTTTTCTGAATAATATGCTTAACCTGTGTATTACTTTAAGGGTAGAATGTGTCTGAAGGGACAGAACTTGTTCTCAGTGCCAGAAGCTGGTCAGAGAACAGCATTGTCACAAAACTAAAAGAAAGGAAATCTTAGCGTACAGACTAGGAAGCTGCTTTAAGCAGGAGCTGAGCAGATTTTTGACTACTATGAGAAGCCGCAGAGAGACTGTCAATAAAAATAATAGAAAACATATGTGATGTTTTCACACTGGAAATTGTGTAGAAGTTCCACATATGATCATCCCTACCCACTGAGCTCATGGGGATAACTTTGCTTTGATGAGGTTTCAAAACAAGCTAGGAGTCTGCTGGTGCTTTCTTGGAAAAAATAAAATTTGTGATGGAGTGTCACTAGCGTCACCCATTTGAGGTACTAAAAAGAGATATTTCTCATTTAGTATCGTAAATTATCTTCTAGCGTTTATTAAAAATGTAATGGTGATGTGACTTCATATACGTATTAGACTTCACAGCATTGATATTAGCTCCCCCTGACACAGTGGTATGTAGGTGATGTAAGAGCTTGCTTTTTTTTTCTCTCTCCTACATGTTGCTTCTTAACACCCTGTAGCAGAGATTGCTGCTGCCACAAAAAGGCAGCAGAAGAGATTGCATGGCCACGGCCCACTCCGCTACTCAACAAGCTCAGCTTTGTTGCCTCGGACCTCCTTTGGAGGCTCAGCTCAGCTCACTTCTCTGACCTTGTACTGGAGCCACAGAGGATGCGCTGTCTGGTCTCAGCTGAGGTGTGGAGTCATATCCTACAGCTGGTGCATCATAACAGCGACCTGGAAAGACAGGCTGAGCCTCACACAAAGCTTTGATTCTACAGTCTGCTAAAGGTCACACTGATTACTTCCCATTTAATGGGAAGTATTTGTGTATAAATGCCTTACTCCTAACAAAGCGGGAAGGGAAACCAATCTCCAATCCATCATTCTGTGATTGATTACCTAATAAAGCAATAGTAACTGCTAAGAATCAGATACCAGAACAAGGTATTGGAGCAGCTATGGTTGCTTTTCCAGTAGTGTCAGGTACTTTCAGTGAGCTTCTACATACAAACCTTTATTGCTCATTTGTAGAAGACTGGAATTTGATGGAGCTACAGCTGCTTATGCCAGGAGAGGCAGCAGTCCAGGGAGCCAGGGAGTACAACATGTGGGTAATTTTTAACTTTTATCATTTCAAGCACAATGACAAAAACTGCCATGGGAAAACAACGTGACTAAAACTTTGTTTCCTGTGGCTTACTAATGGAGTACTCATGCACAACATTAAGCTGATGAATATGAATTTGTTGGACACATTATCCTTTCTCCCTTTGTGCAGGTTTCAAAGATTATGTTTGGTTTAATTACTATTAGTCTCAGTTGAATTGTCAGTGCTTTCAGCATTTTCAGTGTGTAGAAATTTGTATTTTAAATGCACAGGCACAACTTCTCATGTTGATTTAACTTTGTATGAATTGGGTGTTACTGTATTTTAAGGTCTGATATTTCATTGTGCTCACTTAAGAAAAGGAGAAGCATTCCGGGTTGATTACTGCTGTCCTAAATACACATAAAGCCACTTGACATGAGTTAATTCAGGTACCAGAAGCAATGTGATCCTGCTGGCCCATCCATAGCACTGTGCTAACTTAATGAAACACGGTGTATTAGGTAGCACAGATTTCTACTTAGTGTGGCTATATGGTTTCTGGTACCAGAACTAGCTCATTTAGAGATAACTTAGCTCATTTATCTCTGTTCCACCTGCACTGCACAGTAGACATGCCCTAACTCAGAAATACATATAAACCCATATGAAAGTAATCTCCAAAGAGCTCTAGTTAGAGCACTCTCATGCAGTTTCTTTGAGTATGTGTTCAATAATGTTCATGACTTACTTTTTATGCATTTTGCTGGAAATTGGGAGAGTCAAGTTCCAGTACAGTGTTGAAAAGGGTCTTGCCATGCTCTGACTGGTTCCACTGGGTGAAGGTACTGTTACCTGGGGACCTGCTCTTTGCACGTGTAGGCAGCTCTGAGAGGTCACTGGGGTTACTTGTGCATACATGTAGGACTGACGATTGAGTATACACTTTTTGGTTTTGCTTGTTTGTTTCTTGTGTGGTTTTGTCTTTGGGTTGGTTGGTTTGTTTTTTTTTCCAGACACCATAATCATGCTCCATTCCAACTGTAAGAATTTACTTCAGACTGAGATAGAGAGAAGAGATTGTAGCCATCTCTTACACGTACAGACTAGCTGCATGACTCCTGCACAGTGATTAGGATTGCTACAGTTAGATGCTTCATCTCCACAACCACACAACCCTGAGTGCTTCACAAGCAACTAAGAATGTTGAGCAAGAAGCTGTGCAAGACACCCCAAGCAAGAGGATGTGCCTGAATTCCTCCTACTCTCTAGAAGTCAGGAACCACAGTCATGGCTCTACTTCAGACTCCATACATTTGGTATCTGTGGGAGATTCAAAAAGGGCAGTCTGGGGTATTCAACCTGCACTGCTGCCTACTCCTTAAAGCATTCCTTTGGGAAGTGCAGGCTTTGGACATGCATGTCTTTTCACCCTCACATAATTAAAACTTACATCTCTTAAAGCACATTACCAAACCACAAGACTAGACCCACTATAAAACTGAAGGTATTCTCCATTCATCCTGAAGAGGAATAAAATGTAAGGGTGACATACTGCAGAAAAGGGACTGCAAGATGAGCAGACCAGAGAAGAAATGACCATAAGGGAGCTTTGCTCCATAATCCAACAGAAAAAGCATTGATTTAGGAAAGTAGAAAGGGAAAATCTCACTTCTCTGCTCCTATTCAGTATTAAACTGCCCTTTCCTTTTCTTGTTTAATGAATCCCACCTTCCCAGCCCCTCCTCTGCTTTCCACATTTAAGCAGAGAACTGAGGAGTGTAATTTACGTTACCCTGTGTTATTCAGCTATTTTCAAAACACAAACTTGTTTCTCAGAGGTAATCAGTTGTCTCCTGGTGAGGGCACCTTGAAGCAGACTGTTTATTTCCCGTGCCTGTCCTCAGGCTCCCTCTGAGTGGATTGCTCAGCTGTCCGTGTTTGCCCCCTCCCAGGGTGTTTGGAGGCACAGCCTGAGCGATGGTACGTGCGCCATCAGCCATGGGGCGTCCTTCTCGTGGGATGCTGCTGCCACATTGATGCCATATGCCTTTTTATTGCACGACACCTGTTTGCACAGTGGGAGTCAGGAAAAAGATTACTTTCACAGCAGAATGGGAAACCACAGAGCGTTCATGGGCAGGGGAGGTATTTGCAGTGGGTTCACAGAATATCTAGTGAAAGCATTTAACAATTCTTATCATCAGAATCTGTATAACCATCCAGGCACACACTGTTTTCAGTCTCCTGTGTAAGTGCCATAGTTACAAATCATTTTGAAAGCCAAAGAAATCAAATTCTGTAGCTAAAAGTTATATGCAAAAAAAACCCCAAACATGTTCTTTTCCAAATAATATTATTTAACATATCCTATCCCTATGTTTGTTTTGATTAGGGATTTCTTGCTTTATTGATTATACTTCTTAGTATTGCAAAGTGAATGGAGAGCTGACTTCTATGTCTTTGTGAGTAAAAATAGCTATTATGTCTGGAGTGCAAAATATTTGTATGTGGTATGATGCAAACCTTTATGAGAGCACTACTGGCCTTTGGAAAAGTTTGAGAACAGGTTGTTAACACTTCAAGTGCTGGAGAGCAAAGAGTTGTACCTTCATTCAAACCAAGGCACATTTGAGTTAAAGTGCTGCGTAGCATACTCAATGATCTCAGCCTGGGCTGATGCTGCCTGTCTCTTGATCTTCTACAGGATCATAGTCTTTGACAGAAGACCAGGGCAGATGTCTTAGATCTTGGTGGCTAAATCTTCAACTGCTGCACCAGATTAACCAGACTTAATCTGTCAAATTATGAATGTCCCCTCCTCGCTGCATTCTGATTTATTTTTTTTTAGCACTGAGGATTTAAGTCTGTAATACTTGTTGCAATGAAAGTAGTGTTACATGGTGTGACAAAACAGAAGTACTGTAATGTACAGTAGAGAATAAACAAGTTGATTTAAGAACATACGAAAAGAAAGAGAAAAAGCTGTAGCATTTTCCAAGCTTGAGAAAGCTTTACTAAATTCAGTTGATAGTTCTAAAAGTTTGCATTACCAGAAAATATTAAAAAAAAACACCTAAAAATATTAATTGCATTGCATTCATAGTTTCAACCACAAAAGAAAAAAACCACAGAACCTGTGATTAATGTAAGCTAGCTCTCAAAGCCCCTCAGTACACCCAGGGAAGCTGCGTTTTCTGCATTGTGCTACACAAGGGTTGTCTGAATAGTGAGGAAGATTAGGGATTAGCCCAATGGATCACAGCAAGTCATTGGCAAAACAGGAAAAAATCCTCAGGGGTCATGAACAGAAATTATATGGCCAAGGAAAAGATAAGCTATTTCATTCCTACAGGCAAGAATATGGTATCATCAAGGAACAGAGAAGTATGTAACATAAGAACATTTAGGGAAGAAAAGTGGGGAGGGGAAGGGCAAGGGGGCAAGTCATCTCCCTAAGCAGGGTATGAGAAACAAGCCTCAATAAAGCAGGAATCTGCGTTCCTGTTTGAACAAAACCAGAGAAGTACACCAAATTCTTTGTCTTGTGTCCTCCTCCTGCCTGCATGAAGCAGTTAAGCCTAAGATGAGCTACAAAATCTACAAGGCATCTGATCAAAAGAGAAGAGAGTGCTGAGAATTGGTGTTTCAGCACTGAAAGAAAACACTGGGGCTCTGAAGGCTTTGAGAGCTCCTGGGCAGGGTGCAGAAGCAAGTGATTGCCCTTTCAAGTTAACTGAGACACTGAAGCGGTCACAAAAGACTTTGACTCAAGTGTAATCTTAGAAATTTATTTACTGCTTCATTAACAGTTTCCAATATTGAAATTCTATAGTTTAAGAGAATAAAATTAGTTTTTTACCTACCGAATATTTTATCTAATAAAGAAACAAACCACCAACACCACCAACAACACCAAAAACCCCCCAAACCCCAAACAACTGAAAAACAGCTCCAGGTAACCTGGTAAGTACAATATGAGAGCAAAGTTCTTTCACAAGTGGTAAACTGGAAATCTTTGTAGTCAGGGAACACATTTCATTCCTTATTGTAAGATTTAGGAGCTAGGGGTTCCTGCAGTCCCCCCTGACAGGCAATAAGCAGCATTCCTCAGAAAGCACTACAGGTGGTGCCCAACACCCTGTGTTCCCTAGAATCCCACCTTCAGAGAGCAGAAACAAGAGCTGCTCTTTACAAGCTTTTCATTGAAAGTTTAGAAGAGAAAATGCAAGTCAAGCAGGCAGCATGACATAAGTGCTGTGGTGGGAAAGTGAGTGACAGGTAAGAAGGAGGGAGGAAAAGATGTTGCAGGAAGTATATGCATTGTAAATTGGGAAAAAGTATCTCTAAAAATGATCATAAATTTGGATTGTAGGCTCCTAAACTGCAGTAAGTAACCTCTTAGACATGAGTGTGAGCCAAACTCCCCGCTCTTTTAATACCAAAAGATGTATCTGCATTTTGAATAGTTTTCATTACTGCTAGTGACCCTTCTAAAACAGAGATGTGCATGATCTGAAGAAAAGAGGCATCATCACTTTAGGAATGCTAAGAACTGATGACAGCAGACTAAGAACAACTATTGGGGTTTCATAATAATATGTAGAAATCATCACTTGATCATCTATTTTCTCCTTCACATATTTTGTAAGCCAACCAAGCCAATGATGTGCATTCATGAAAACCAGTATTTCTTCACAAAGCACCAGTGACAATGGACTATTAATGGTATCCGTATACCTTTACAGAATGAAATTCAGGATCTGAATTGTAACTAAATTTTATGACTGCATTAAAGTTATCACGATCAAAGCGTTTTCCTATATCCTATATTTGCATCAAAAAATTCCAGCCTCATATTTATTAATGTATACTCAATGTGAGCATAAATGCTGGGGAAAAGTCATTCTTTTAAAAGATAGCATTTCAGAACATCTGGTTATGTGATATCATGTCCTAATGTCACCAGTAATCATCAGTGTGACAGAGCCTAGTGGTAGAATCAAGCCCTATTTAAAGTGAAACTTAATTAGGGTAACATTTGCAAACTATATAACTAAGCCTATCTTTTACCCTTAGAAAATATGCAAATCAAGCATAAAAAAAATATATAATCCATATGCAATTAAGCAATAAGGCCCCAGTCAAAGTCATCACACTAAGCCCATGCTGTTTACAAAATCACAGCTGTGAGGCCCCAGCTCTACAAATCTGCCAGTCCCATACTTCAGGTAAGAACTGGAAACGTAGGATGTTGTCCTGATTTTGCAAAGCAATACACAGGGCACAAGAGAACGTGGTTTGCATCACTGGGATTTAAAAACATTTTGTTTCAATACAAATAGTCTTGTCCCATGAGAATTCTTGCAAAATAAATATTGTATTTCCATATTGATGAGAATGAATAAAACGTGGAGTGTTAAGCACAACTAAATTTTTAATACTCTCATCTAGCGCTCTATATGCCTGGTTTTAAGCAATGACAAATCTTTCAGACCATGTACAAATTAAAGTTTCCTTGTTATTAAGAATAATGAATATTCCCATCCTTTCAGTAACTACCTTTTTTAATCAACATCTTAATCCTCCAAAAGCAGAAGCCTTGTATCATCCCCACAAAGAGAACTGACTCACATGGGTATACATCAAGCGCTAGCAGAAGAATGAGACTGCTGAATAATAAAGGAAGCAAATCAGTGTCCTGAAAGGTCATTTAAAAAATGTTAACTATTAAAGCAATGGTATGTAAGCGTGAGCTGTTGTGAACAAGAAAAGAATTCTGGGATTCTTGGCAGTAAATAATTTTTAGAAAGTAGAAGGAAGATACTGAGAACTATGCTTTCCAAAAAAAGTGTGGACTTTAAAGTTTGTAGCCTAAGCAATAAATATTACACAAGTCAATAGAAGTTTTCCATTACCTTCGTATTGAAGAGATTTTCCTCAAAAATAAGCACTGAATAGCACTTGTACTTGACATGAGTTTTCTTACAGAACTTTGTGTCATAAATTTCAAAATTTAGTATTTTTTTTAATGAAATATCTTCATTTTGCTTTCTTTAGTTAACCATTTTGATTTCATTGCTTATTCCGTATTTTGTGTATATCGAATTAGCTGGTTTTCTGCACCATTTCAATAACATTTTCCTATTGTTTCAGGAGACAATGCATCATGACTTTTTTCCCTATGCATACTGCTTCCCCATACTGTTGTCTGGTGTGTAAGTCTGGCCAGCGTCACCACCCTAAGAGAAGATTAAGCCTTTATGTTCTTCTTAGTCACTGCACCTGAAATGAGTGGCTGAGTTTTGCAGGTTTTAGGAACACTTAGGCAGATTGGCTTACCAGTCTGCAGGACCAAGGCAGTGCTTCAGGGCTGCAAAACATGTGGCAGAGGACAGCTACACAACTCTAGGCACAACCAGGAGTCCCCCAGCTTCTAAGCCCCAGACACAGCCATGTGGGCTTGAGAAGGGGCAAGGACTCTACAGTTCTGTTGAAGACAGTTCCTTCCTCCCTAGCTGTGAGAAAGGAGATGTTTTTCCCATTGCCATGACCACAGCACATGATCAAGGCTGCAGTTCTTACAGGAGGGGAAGGGGAAACAGGAACAAAACATGTAAAATTACGTGGTTTCATTTCCCAGTCTTTGCAGGGATGCTATAGGCAAATACCTGCTGCTCCCAGAAAACAATCTTTGGTCTTGTGGCATAGTTGAACAAATTTCAACTGTGGGAGGAAGGCTGGGAATGCACCAGCAGGTAATATGGTATCTTTGTCTGTGAGTCAGCATAAGGCCAATGGCTCATCAGAATCACTCTGCTTTCAATGTGTTTCACCTTACTGTTTGAAAGGGGAAATTGTGAGTAGCATTTTGCCAGCGTTACTTCCACTTTTTTGCCACTGTCTTCCCCTCAACAAATACATTGTCCCACTACATGTGCATGCCCAGGGCCTCGCACACGGGTGCTGGTGGGCACAGCACAGCAGTGCTGCTGCTGCATGGCTCCAGTACAGCTGTCCCTGCAGGAACCATCTGGCTCATGCGTGGCTGAATTAATGCCTTTCTGACCCTCATCTGCTGTGTCATCTAAGACTTTATTTTCAGTCTCACAAGAGCTGAAAATGGACCATAAAAGTTTTAAGACCTTACACAGCATTTTCCATTTTCCTCTGTATGCATTTAATTACTTTCCACGATACAAACAGATTTGTGCCTATAAGAAGCCACAGGCCCTCTCTTCGTGTGAATCAGTGGTGTTCTATTACTTCAAACTTTCACAGGCCATAGAATACTCTCAAATAACCAGGAATCCTAATGGCATTGCAACACGAAGTGGTGGAGTCACCATCCCTGGAGGTGTTTAAGAAATGAGTAGATGTAGCACTTGAGGCTATGGTCTAGTGCTTAGGGGGATGTTGGGATGAATGTTTGACTTGATGATCCTAGAGTCCTTTCCAACCATAATGACTCTATGATTCTATGGTATAATGTATGTCCTGGACGTATTCCAAGTCATGTTTAACCAGCAGCTGATGTGTAAGTGGCAGAAGTGTGTGCTACAGGTGTTACTCAAGGGGCAGATGTACTATATTCACTCAGTAAATTCACTAGATTTTACAGTGATTCCCAGAAGACTTCTGACAGCTTCTCCTCCTCAAGGGAAGTGAGTTGATCCCTTGTTTGCTATTACCTACATTTCTGACAGGAACCTCGGGTATCTTGTAGCAACGGGGTTATTTTTTCTGAGATGTCTCCACATGAGAAGTCGGCACAAGAGCTGAACGGAGAGCAGCAGTGCCCCTGCTGCAGAGCTGCTCACTGAGGGGTCACTCTGCCGGCTTATTTCCCGCTGGGCTTTTTCCTTCAGACAGGTGTTTATTCTAACCAGGAGGCCGAAAGGGAACAGGGCGGAAGAGCCGCAGCCCAGCCCTGGCCGCACGACGACGGCGGCTGGACTGCGCTTCCCGGCATGCACCGGGACCTCGCGCTGCTCCCCGGGCTGCAGCCGTCTGCGTGCGCGTGCCGAGCGCTGCTGCTGGGCGGGTCTTGGGCACCGCGCGCTCTTTGTGCGCCGCGCTCCGCCGGAAGTGACGTTGTTCGTGGCCGTGCGCGGTGCTGGGCGGTAGGTGCGGAGTTCGGTGGGCCGCGGCCGCGGGTGGGGAGCGGGTGGTGGCGCTTCCGCGGGCGGCGGGCCGCCCTTCTTCCCCCCACGCCTTCGCCCCGGCAGCGGGGGGAACTGCCGGCCGGGTCCGCCCGCGGGTTGAGTGGGCGCGACTTCCTTCTCCCAGGTCGCAGCCAGGCCGCGAGTGGGGGACGCGGGCCGGGCTGTTACGCTGCGTCGCGGAGAGCTCGGGGGCCGGCCGGTGCCGGGGCTGGGTGCCGTGTGGCTGGGCCCGTGGGCAGGGCCTCGGCGTTCCCTGCGGCGGCCTGGCCACCGGGTCTGGCGGCTGTCTGTGCCGAGCGGCCGTGGCGATGGTGCTGAGGAACTCCCGGCTGCGCTCCTACCGCTTTCATCGCCTGTGACGGGCGCTGTGTGACCGTGGGAGATAGGACTAGGTCTGGAGGGGGACTGCTTATTTTGTTTTAAGGAGATAGGCAAACATAGCTTTAAATAAAAAAAGTACAGGGTCTCGTGCAGTAGAAAGTTTTTGATTGTCTTCTGTGTGTTGTAGATGAAACGTTCTTCATATACTGAACTCCACCTTGGATTGTCTCATTGTTGCACATTCAGAGCTTCATAAAAAGTAGAAAGTCAAGATGAAGAGCAGTGTGACACAAATAAATGTAAGTGTTCCTAAATCTAAATTCTAGGGTCTGATTGGTGACTAGGTTTGTAGTTGATGTTATGTTGAATAAAACTCCCTGAATGTGAAGTAAAGAATATCCATAATTGACAGCAGCTATTTACAAGAGAAATACTGCTATGAAATCAGTGGATTACAGCTGTTTCTAGCACTTGTTTTCCTAATAATGGAAGTTCTGAACATGATTAGTGTGCAATGATAAAGTAGTTGGTGAAAAGTGACTGAATGATGGCACAACAGAGAATGTAAGCGTGTGGAGGAATGGAGAAAGGAGTTGTTGAAACGTTAACAATGATGTTAAAATGAAAAGATAGAGACAGGAAGTAGTTAATGTGGCAAATGTTTCTTACTGTGAAAGTTAAAGCTTTCCCTTTTGAAAGATGTACATTCCTGAATGGGTGGGAGTGATTTTTAGGAACACAAGAAGAAAACTTTGCTTTGAAATTGCTCTCCTAAAGTGCTGGTTTAGAGATGACTTCCTACTGAAGTGATTTTTAAAAAGGATGTTTGGGAGATAGTTTGATGCCATCTCATGTCTTCCCAGTCTGGTGATTATACTAGGGCTCCCTCATATGTCAAAATAAGCCAGTTAGGAAAGGTACATGTTTGGACACTTTAAGTTAATAATTTTGATCAAAATGAACAAGTAAGAAGACTGTAACTTGTAGCAGGAAGGCTGAGGGTGACAAGTTCTTCAGCAAACATAGGTGCTTTTGCAAGAAGACATGCTAATGTCCAAATGCAGAGACATTCCTAACATTGTTTTATTTTTATGACTACTTGCCTTTTTGGCTCTGCTTAGGCAAAGGCAGATGATGTAGAACTCATGAGAATGGATCATCCTAAAAAGACTCACTTCTTTCCATCTGCTAAATAGTATTTAAGTACAGTAACTGTTCTGTGTTTTTCTGGGATTTTTATTACCACTTTCTTGGAAGCTTAGGACACAATCTTGCATTGTATTATTTTGGGGAAAAAACCCCCTGCAAGTTAAGGGCTTTTTTAAGCCTTGAATGATTGATTGAATGATGAATCCTACCCTAGGGAAGGTGTTATTCTAGGATATATTATAGTGGTCTCAAAAATGTAAACACATATTTACATATATAAACTCACCAATTTGAGTGATAGAAAGTTGTCCCCCTCAGTCCTTAATAGGATGATGCTCAGTCTTTGTGTTGCTGTTACTTCTTTAGGAAGCCTACGTTAATGTTGGTTTTACTTGCATAGCTCATTATAAACACCACAGTTGCCATTTAGTAAAGATACTTTTATTTCTAATTAAGTTTTTGGAGATCATTGAGTATCACTGTCTGTCAGGGCCTGCTTGTGAAGGAGGTGTCATTGTATTCTACTAACCAACAGTTTTAACTGGTTCTTCAGTGGGGCAAAAACTAGTATGTGAGCATGTTAATGTATAAAATGCCACCTCAACAAATAGATGAGTATTTCTGCAAAAAGTTCAGTCAAGAGGTATAAGTCCCTACATTGAGTTTCTACATCAGGGTGAAGTGTTCCTATTTCACAGCTGATTGCTGGCTGATAATGTGAGATTGTTTTTCTGAAAACTGCTTCTTAGCTGTACCAAAGTAGTTTTGAAACCTCTTGATGAGGTGAATGTTTTTCTATGTGTCTTGTAGATGTTGTCATGCTTGAATTTTTTTGTACGACTACACACTTCTATATCATAGAATCATAAAATGGTTTGGGTTGAAAGGGACCTTCCGAAGTCTTCTAGTCCATCCCCCCTGCAGTCAGCAGGGACACTCGTAACTAGATCAGGTTGCTTAGAGCCCCATCAATTCTGGCCTTGAATGTCTCCAGGGATGGGACCTCCACCACCTCTCTGGGCAACCTGTTCCAGTGATCAACACCCTTATATTAAAGAACTTCTTCCTAATGTCTAATCTAAATCTGCCCTCTTCTAGTTTAAAGTCATTGCCCCTTGTTCTATCACTATATGCCCTTGTGAATAGCCACTCTCCAGCTTTCTTGTAGGCCCCCTTCACATACTGAAAGGCCACTATAAGATCTCCTCAGAGCCTTCTCTTTTCCAGGCTGAACAACCTCAACTCTCTCAGCCTGTCTTTGCAGGAGAGGTGTTCCAGCCCTCTGATCATTTTTGGTGGCCCTCCTCTGGACCCGCTCCACCAGGTGTATGTCCTTGTATTGAGATTTCTAGAGCTGGACGCAGTACTCCAGGTGAGGTCTCACCAGAGCAGAGCAGAGGGGCAAAATCCCCTTTCTTGATCTGCTGGCCACAATTCTTTTGATGCAGCCCAGGATACAGTTGGCCTTCTGAGCCACAAGTGCACATTGGTGGCTCATGTCCAGCTTTTCATCCACCAGCACCCCCAAGTCCTTTTCCGCAGGGCTGTTCTCTATTGCATCATCCCCCAGCCTGTATTGATAGCAAGGATTGTCCCGACCCAGGTGCGGGACCTTGCACTTGTCCTTGTTGAGCCTCATGAGGTTCACGTGGGCCCACTTCTCAAGCTTTTCTAGGTCCTTCTGGATGACATCCCATCCCTCTGGCATGTCAACTGCACCACTTAGCAGCTTGGTGTCATCTGCAAACTTGCTGAGGGTGCACTCAATCTCACTATATATCATTGAAGAAGATACTAAACAGCAGTGGTCCCAGTAAGGACCCCTGAGGGACACCACTTGTCATTCATCTCCATCTGGATATCGATCCATTGACCACTACCCTCTGGATGTGACCATCCAGCCAGTTTATTATCCAGTGAACAGTCCACCTATAGAATCCATATCTCTCCAGTCTAGAGAGAAGGATGTTGTGGGGGACCGTGTCAAAGGCCTTGCAGAAGTCCAGGTAGATGACATCTGTAGCTCTTCCCTTGTCCGCTGATGTAGTCACTCCATTGTATATGTCTTGGTTTAGCCCCCAGAATTTTCTGTGAACTGTTTAAGTTCAATTATTAAGAACAATCCTGCAAACTTGCATTTCAGAAACATGTAGAATTAAATTTACTTCTAGGATCTGTCAAGTGGAACAGTGTAACTTAGATGTTTGTAATGTATGAAGCTAGGAATGATTTGTGAGAAAATAAATCCTGGTTAGTAAAAAGGAGGAAAGCAAGGAGAAATTGTGCAGTAAAGGGGATTTTTAGGAGAGAGGAAAGGCACTTTTCAAACAAGAAGCAGTAGAACTCTGTTAACAGTATTGCATGTGATACATCAAAGTGTGAAATGATGTGTGGAAGAAGGAAGCAGGAAAGGCAAACCAAAGGTCCATCTAGTCTCCAGTGGTCGTTGACAGATGCTGTGAAAGTTTAGTAACAGGGTAGCCATAAAAGTACTTGTCCACATACTCTCCCAGTCGCTGCCTATTTGCAGCTTCCTGAGACAGATAATTTTTTTTTTTGGTAACCCATGTGAATTTTTCTTCAGTGTTTGTCCAGTTTCTTGAACCCACATAAGCATTTGGCACCTTCAGCATTAACTACTTGTTATTTAGAACCTATTCTTGTCATAACTGTCTGCCTCTAGCTTTATTTGATGGCCCTTACTTCTTGTAAAGGAGTAGGGAACTGAAGACATGTTTTGCTCACAGCAATTAATTTATAATGTCGGGGCTTGATTATTTTTTCTTTTCTTTCTGCTTTCTTAAAGCATGGTTCCAGTTATGAAAGGAAGGAAAACTATGGTTCACGCCAAAGAAGTTTGTCTCCAGAGGACAGGTAAAAAGATTGATTTTTATAGCCTACAATTCTGTAAATATACCTACATAGTGAGTTAGATACATTTAAAAATAAAAAGTCAGGTTCTGTTTCTTTTTACATATTGCCATACCTCAGCAGTGAAAAATAAGAGTAGATTTAATAAGATACTTGCATGTCAACATAGCAATAATTAAATAGACTTGTTATTAAAACTAAGTCTTTAAAAAAATCCTTACCATTCAGTTAAATTGTCACCAGACTTGAAAATGGAAATTAGATGCCAGCTTTTTGCTTGGACTGACTGATACCACAACTGTCACTCTAGAGCATGATTATTGATGGCAGCAGGAGGTAGAGAAATGTCATTTGAAGTGCGGTCTACCAAGGCATGAGACAGACTGTTACCATTGTACTTTTAATTTCATATTTTGTTGGAATGAAACCTCTTTTACTAAACAGAATATAATTTTTTTTTTTCTAATAGTGTCTGTTCTATATCATGCCACACAGGCAAAATATATTCCACGGAGTGCATGGTGCTGAATTTACCTTTGGCATTTGATGTTATTACCACTTAGCATTTTATTTGAAGTTGTAGGAGAAGCTTCCTTTTATAGTGCTCCTTTTATTTTTTTATTATTATTTTTTGCTGACAACAAATTATTATAAAAGGAGCATCTTCTATTTGAATAATGCATACATTGAAAGTTGGATTGCAGGAGTGGAAGAGTTCTGTATTGTAACATTGTATTGCAAGTAGGTATTAATAGCATTGCTTTTCTAAGCCCATTACTAAGTTTTGTGTCTTGGGTTGTGATTAGGGATATGGAGTGTGACAGGTCTCGTTCTCCCAGAAAGAGAAGATATTCTGATGACAGCAGATACGATCAGGAGTATTCAAGAAGGGAATACTATGATGAGAGAACTTCAGAAGGAAGGTATCAATCCTTTTCTTAATCAGTAATAAAGTACTCATTTTAAAGAATAAAACATGAAAACCTTTCACAAGCCCTTTGTGTTTGGTGGTGTTTTTTGGTTTATGTTGTTTTACTTCTGGTTTTGTTTTGCTTTAGAAGAATGGAAAGAGGAAGAGACAGACACTATGAGAAATGGGAAGAGAGAGAATCTGATAGAAGGAAGCAGAGAAGATATTCGTCACCTGATCGTAGGAGTCCAGAGAGGTCGACAGTCCAGAGCTCGCTTGCTCCTGATGAGACCACTTCAAAGAAGAAGAAAGAAGAAGTGGATCCAATCCTTACTCGCACAGGTGGTGCGTATATTCCACCTGCCAAGCTCAGGATGATGCAAGAGCAAATCACTGATAAAAATAGGTGAGTTAAAAGTAACATACTAGAGTTTTTCCTGAAAAGCAAAAGAGTAAAAGATTTTAGTGAATGTTGGTAAAAATGGAATACCTTTTGAGGACTGTGATCATTCTTTTGAAGGTGCATTTTTAGCAGAAGAAAGATAAGAGAATCGGATTATGACACTACCTAATTCTGCTGCAAAGTGTAGATGGAAAAGTGGGATACAGAACATAACCAGGGAATTTTTGAAATGTCTTAGAAAACTGAACATACTGGGTTATACTGCAAAGGCAGAGAATTGCATTTTGGTGTATCATGTTGGTTCAGTGATTACCTAGTAGTTAAATGTATAATTGCAAACTAGTCTTCACACTTATGCAGTGATTACTTTCGTGCCTATTTTACTGATTACAATTTACATTCACTTTTTCATATATATACATAAAGTCACTCAGTGCTACCTCAAATTTCTGCATTAATAATTTGTCATACCTTTGTAATAGCTTGGCATATCAGAGGATGAGTTGGGAAGCCCTGAAGAAGTCGATCAATGGTCTTGTCAATAAAGTGAACGTTTCTAATATAGCTAATATAATTCATGAGCTCCTTCAGGAAAATATTGTTCGGGGGAGGTAAGTCTTAGTATTTTAAAACAATTCTTTTACTTTTCTGCAAATTCTATACTGTTTGTACATACATCAGTGTATGTGCTGTGTATTGTATGCTTGCTAGTCAGATTTTAAAATTAGCCTTAGACTACATTGTCCTGTGCAGAGTAGTCACCTACCTGGGGAAGGGGCCAGGGGGAATTTGTATTTGGAGGAATAAGAATGCAATGGGTGGTACATGTTTCCTTTTCTTAATGGCTTTACCTATGCCTTTTACTTGAATAACTTGTGATTTATGTGTATCTCTATTTACTTTTGTATTCCTGGATTTTTTCTGTGGGACAAATAACATTTGTTGCCAGTGTTTAGCAAAACAAGTTTTACTACAGCTACATGGCTGGATTGTTTATTGTTGTAATGTAGAGAAAAGATTATTATGCTGTTCGAGCTCAGTACTAAGTTGTGGTGACTGTTACTGTGTGATGACTTTCCTTGCTTTAATTTTTATATCAATACAGGTTAAATATACTGGTCTAAAGGAGTTTGGGTTTCTTAGGTTGGCTACCATTTAAACAGACAAAAGCAAAGCACCACCACCACCAAAACCCTCTGAAGAGAATATCCAGAATTAATTCTGTTACATTTCAAACAGATAGTAACACTTTTTCTATCACAACTTAATTGCTGTTATTTGAGAGTTATAGCTAAGGAATGCATTGCTCTCAGGTATGTCATACCTGATGAGAAGATTAGAATTCTGCAAATGACATAAAAATAGCAGAAGAAAATTAAGTAAAATGTGAACAGTGAGCAAGTAGTTCCCAAATGCGACTTCTGTCAAAAGTAATAATGAAGCCCAAAACAGTCTGTGGTAGAACTGCTTTTTCCTTGCCTGCATTTCATGTCCCCCAAACTTAATTTTCATACAAGCAGTAATACTTTAGTTTAAAAATGAGCTTATTGAGTGTTTTTAGAGTGCAGTTATGTGTGGAAATTTTTGTATGCTGCTTGTAAATTTCAAAATAACGTAGATGGAAAACAGCACCGTTTCCCTTCTTCTTACAGGTAATTTTAACTTCCAGATTTGCACAAAGGTGCTTATAAAAGTAAAGACGTGAAATTCTTTTACATAGCTAGTGGTACTTTTCTTAGTTTTCAAAGTAGAGGGTAAATAGGATCTGAACCAGACCAGTTTCAGTTTGTAAGACATAACTAATAGTTTCAAAATGAAATATTCCATTTCTGTGCACTAGTAAGAAATGAGTTGTATTCCACTTGTCAGCTCCAAAGTAAGTAGTAATAAGGTCCTTAAGTAGTTTATTAGTACTATGTAGGAGGGGTTTTTTTAAGATTTCAGTAGACCACAGAGAAGATAGAATTGGATACCAGTGTGTACTTTGAAGACTCATGTTTGGAGAGATTTCTTTTTTTTACCTTCACCCATTTGTAATGGAGTAATACAGCAAAAGCCAAATTCTATGTGCTAAAACATTAGAACAAGAAAAACTTAGAGGGGGAAAAGTGTCAAGTTCTTTTCAGACTCTAGCCTTGTTAAAAATGTAAGAGTGTGTAATAAAAGAGCTGTTATCTTTGTGAGCCCTGTGATTATGTTAATTTAATCTCTAAGTAGTAGTCTTCTATAATCAGTTCTCAGTTCCAAAATATAATCGTTGTGTTGAAGATACGCAGTTTCATTTGAGAAAAGCATTACTTTGCCCATTCTGGTGTTACTGAACATTCAGTTTTATTACTCCTAGCTAGATCTTTTATTGTTAGGAAACTTCTATGAAAATAAAGACTCAGACACATTTGGGCAACACATTTTGCAAAACTTAATTTGTGTCATCATAAACAAAGGTTTGAAAATGACCATCTGGTATTTTCTAACTATTCCCACTATACAGTGCTATTTTGTGTGATACATACTGAATGAAAACATTAAATGCTGTATTACCAGAAAAATCTTAAGCTTATGTATTTTTTCAGGGGATTACTGTCTAGATCCATTTTGCAAGCTCAGAGTGCCTCTCCAATTTTCACCCATGTTTATGCAGCTCTTGTGGCAATTATCAATTCAAAGTTTCCAAATATTGGTGAGTTGATTCTCAAGAGGTTGATACTAAATTTTCGCAAAGGATATCGCAGAAATGATAAGGTATGTAAAATGTGAAGAAGCTGAAACTTGCAGTTTTGCTGTGTTAACCTTCTACCAAGCATGTTCAAATTACATACTTCACAGGAACATGGGCAAGACCTGCAGATCAGGACCTATCATTAGTACATTAAGTATAATAGTGTTAGAGTATCATGAAAGCTTGACAACCTGTTTTGGGTTGGTACTGTGATAGTTTAGTGGGGTTTTGTTGTTGTTTTTTTGTGGGGTGGGGGGATGCTTGAGAGCATACAGTCCCAATTCTGAACAGCTACCAGTATCACAAAATAGTTTCATGACTCAATTTGATTTAGAGATGCACAGACTTACAGTATACCTGTTACAAGTTTTTTCCTTCATATGTGTTAATTTCCTGGTTTATTTCTTTTGCAGCAACTCTGTCTAACATCTTCAAAATTTGTGGCACATTTGATGAATCAGAATGTGGTACGTTACTCCATGTTTCTACTCAAACTCTGTACGGCTATTTCTTTAGTTTCAAGATAACAGTAGCCTAAGTGAAGATTTTCTCTGTTCTAAAAGTTACTGAAAATCTGAGTTTAGGTTTCCTTTTAATGCCTGCTTTAAGTTGTTAGGACAATTTTAGAAAAGACATTGGTAATTGTCTATGCAGTTGCTACCACTTACCATTGCACTTATTCCAGAACTTCCTCAAATTTCATAAATATGTTTGAGCTAGTATTCAGACAAATCTTGATGCAAAGCAAGCATCATCTGAGGCTCTGTCCTGCAGATCTTAAACAGAGTCATCTTGCAACACTGTCATCTGACTTAAATTAACATCTGTGTAAACAGAACTAGACTCAGTTGCATCTAAATCAAGTACGTATCCAGCTGTATGCCACTTTTTAATGTTAGAAATTGGGTTCCTCCAATTTAAATAATGCCAAGAAGCAGTGTTTCAGGAATGCAGTGGGAATGTACATTATTTAAGTACTGAGGAAACTAATCTGAGATGTGCCACTTGCTTATATGCCTGATCCTGGAAGGCCTGATGTAATTATAGACACAGGGCACTTACAACTGGTTTCTGTAACGTAAGTGATGTTTTCTATGCCTCTTGAAAACACATTGGGTTTTTTCTTAATGGAGAAATGTTTCTCCTTGATTGCTTGTTCATTTCAATAGGATAGTCTATATGAAGTTGGTGTAAGTACAGGTGGTAAAATTATTTGAAATTTTGACTTCCTGTTAATTAGCTTTGTCCCATTACTGTTGCCTTGTGTGTATGATTAAATAAGTGTGTTGTAGCATCCTGAAAGGCTGAACTGCTCTAAGGAAATCACTGTAATTGTAGTGTAACATTTGTACTTCCTAGTTCCTTACGAATATTCTTCCCATAGGCTCATGAGGTCTTATGTTTGGAAATGCTGACTTTGCTCCTTGAAAGGCCAACTGATGACAGTATTGAAGTAGCAATTGGATTTATTAAAGAGAGTGGGCTCAAATTAACAGAAGTTTCTCCTAGAGGTATTAATGGTGAGTATAATTAGCCAGAACGTTTGTCTTTTCGGTGTTTGTATTAGTAAATCTTTCTCATATTTACATTTCTGTCTTTTTGCAAAGCAATCTTTGACCGTCTTCGACACATTCTACATGAATCTAAAATTGATATGCGTGTTCAGTATATGATAGAAGTCATGTTTGCTGTACGGAAGGATGGCTTCAAGGATCATCCAATCATTCCAGAGGGATTAGATCTAGTGGAAGAGGAGGATCAGTTTACTCATATGTTGCCATTAGAAGATGACTACAATCCAGAGGATATTCTTAGTAAGTCAGAAACAGGAGATAATGCTATGACTGAATTCTCCATGAAAACAGATTTAAGATTGAATGTTCATTCTTTTCTTCATTCTATATAGTAAATAAACATTCTCTTTTATTCTAAAGATGTTTTCAAGATGGATCCAAACTTTATGGAAAATGAAGAGAAGTACAAAATGCTGAAAAAAGGTATGGATGTGTGTGTAAACACATTTTATATGTAATATTTATATATTGACACGTTTATAGGACATTTCCTTACCCAGCTATTGTTACCAACCTTTATGATTAAACTGTAGGTGATATTTGTAATCCACATAACTTGTCTTTCAGTTCATCACAGACCTTTCCAGTGTATTTCCTGCTATTTTCTTCAGTATTATTTCTCCAGCTATTTGGTTATGAGATACCTATATTTGGCTCTGCCACATTCTCCACCTGAGACACCCTTTCACTCTTAACTGTTGGATCAGGTTTTTTTGATACTGAAACAACTGTGGTGTGTTGTATTCATCTAATCTGGGATACTGCTCTTCCAGAAATTCTTGATGAAGGTGACAGTGAATCTGAAGCAGATCAAGAGGCTGGAAGTAGTGAGGAAGATGAAGATGATGATGATGAAGAGGAGGATGAAGATGGTAAGTGGCACCTTACTAGCGATTGATTGGCTGTAGATGAAACAAGAAGGCTTAACTTGTTACAGATTTTGTGAAATTAAGACTGTTCAAATGTTAAGGGATAATTTAATCTTAAATTATTCTCAGATCTGTTTAATAGCAAATCATATAAAGGAGACATTAAGCACAGGCAGAAAATGCAAAGCAGCTTTGCTTGATTGTTCTTGACCATATCAGTTTCATGTGAGAAAAGCCTTGCAAACAGAAGACATTAAAAATGTGAAAACATTTCCTTAAGATCAAGCAAAGAAAACCTTTCTGGACACTTTCTAGTGCTTTGTCCTATTTTTAAATCCCTTTCAAAATCAGAACGGGTTTTCTTACAACTATATTTACATCCTCTATGTCTCACTTATTTGTTTATTTCAGCCCCTTTTTTGGTGTTCAGTGGAAGCAGTCAGTGTTTACACATTTTTAAAGACTGTATTTGATTCCCAGGAAAAAAATGGATAAACGTAACTGAAGTGTTTGTGTGGACTGTATGAGTAATTGAAAAGCCAGCCAATTCCTCTCTCTGTAGAATACCAGGAATGGATTTCCTCACCAGTTTTTTTTAATATTTCACAGAAGAGCAGAGCTTCCAGGCTGATGACAAGTATAAGAATTCACATAACTTCTTCATTTATGCTATTATCAAACTTTAAAAGAATGACAGAATAATGAATACCTTATGAAGGTGTTCCCAGAATGGTTTTGATTCAGAAAGGATTTTTCTACACCTGCTCCAGGACAAAACAGAACTTTGCAGAATGCTGTAATGTAGATCCTACACAGAACAAAGAATTTCCTGTTAAAATCAGAGAGGCTATGTAAAGCAATGTACAGTTAAAATATGCAGAAAATACCTTGCTAATGTAAACAAGAAATGTTAAACCCAGAGGCTGCGGTGGCTAAGTCATATGAAAGGTCTTCAAAAATATCCTCTTAATTTACCTGTTAGTTACAGATGAGGCAAATACTGATCTATTTTTTTCTTCTCTGTAGAAATAAAAATAAATAAACCTGCTAAACATTCCTAAATATTTCTATAACAAGTATTATGTAGTGTGCTACAGACTTAAAACAGCTCTATTTATTAAGTGATTACATACATCTGCCTTAATGTTTTACTCTTTACAAAACCATGCTTTTCTTTTCCAGGCCAGAAAGTTACTGTCCACGACAAGACAGAAATTAACCTGGTCTCCTTCCGTCGTACAATTTATCTTGCTATTCAGTCAAGGTAAATATAATTTGTACACCTATGAGTTCAGCTCTTCTGAAATGGGTGAACTGGAACTCATTCTTTTAAAACATTTTCTTTGATATGTGATTTTAAAAAAAACCCCAAAAACAAAACCAAAAAACCAACAGGGGAGTGTTCTTTATGGAGCCTGATTTGATTGTATAAAGCAGTCTGTTCTGTCAAATGGGAACCCAGATTCTCATTGTAAGATAAATCATGTTTGTTTCAAAATATTTGAGTAGTTTCTGAGGGAACAAAAATCGGTGATCTTCAGATTATACACCATCTTAATTTCTGGAAAAAGTGTGACATGCTCAAAGTAGAGGTGCTGTAGAGTTTTTCCACTTCTGACAGTGGAGTTCTGCAGTGTGGTGCTCGTTAGGCCTGTTGGCATCTGCACTGTTTGGAAAATAAGCGGACAGATACCAGCCCTGTAACATACTATATTTGTATCCGTCTTGAGAATGAAATCCCCTTACAGTACAAAGTACAAATAATCAAAACATGGTGGTATAACTCCTGTCAACTGGGTTGCCACTCAATTCCATCATTAAAAGCCCATAATATTATTATTAACCCACAATATTCTGCAGGTCTGGAACTGCATGAGGAGTGAGATGATGTAGTTGTGGTCTTGGTCAGTAGACATGAATCAGTACCATACTGAGATGTGTGAAAGGCTCTTATTTCTCAAAGCTACTGTTAATACTTTCTTGCTGTACTTAAAAAGTTTTTTCGTCTTATACGTGAGTAGGGGTAGCTAAAGGCTTTCAGTGTGAAAGAATAGAAGTGCAAAGAGGAAATTGGGGTCTGTGTTGCTTTTGGAGCTTATGTACAGTACTTGCATTTCAGTGTTTTCCAGGATGTGAAAAATGAGATCATGTGTTTGTGTTTTGCTAAGTTTTGAAAGATGATGTAATGGTAATAATGTCCAGACTCATCTTATTTTTAGATTGTTTGCAAACGTAATGACTTTGGATTAACTTTCAGATATAAAATCATGAAATAAAAAATGTTCGTTAAAAAAACAACAAAAACCCCAACAAAATAAAAGCTTTCTGAATGTTAATGAGTTACTTTATTTCAAAACAGTTGAAGTTTCAACACCAACAACCAATCTATGTATAATTCTGAAATGTTTTTATTGTAGCATGTATTGCACAGATAATGAGACGTACTTTTTCTATTATTGCAGCTTAGACTTTGAAGAATGTGCACACAAACTGCTGAAGATGGACTTTCCTGAATGTCAGACTGTAAGCATTGCTTCTTATTCTCTTTTGTTATTAACACTGCTAAGAAATAGTACTGCAGTAGTGTCTAGCATCCTTACTCTTGTCCTGGAATCTAGTTTTTGTAGCAAGCAGATGAATGAGAGTGATTCCTTACAGCTGTTGTTCCTCAAAATGAGCATTGCAACCTTCAGAGCAAATTAGCTGAAACATATTTCGTAAGACATTTGTCTTGTGCAGTCACTCCTTTCTGTCCAGCAGTTCAAATGTTTGCTCATAGCCTGTTTGAAAAGGTCTGCTGTTTAGACTGTTAAAACATTGTCCTGTGAGAAAAATACTGCAGCATGGCAGCCATTCTTAGAGCTCTCTCTGAAAGAGTGTGGGGTTGAAGATTATATTTGCAGGTAGCTGTAGATTTCCTCAGTGGGGCTTGAAATTTAGCATAGTGCTAAAGGAATGCTCTGTTATGTTGCTTTCACAGTCCTCTTTGAATAATGGTGTATTTAAATAGCGTGATTAAAACAGTTGTATGATTTGCTTTGTTGTAATCTTGGAGATCATCAAAGTGTTTTGTCTTGAGACTCTCTAAGATCAGTACAATTGGTATGGTTTCAAGTAAAGGAAACTGTCCTTCAGCTCCTACTTACACTAGATCCCTGGTAGAATGTAAATACTTAATCTAATTATATAAGAAGCTTGTCAGGTAGGTATTGTAAGCTGTCATTGTGGGGGTTGTACTTGAGAGAGCTTCAATGTGGGCTTCAGTTATCGCTATTCTATTTGAAACAATGTGTAGGGAAGTAAACTTAATAGTGTAATAGTAACTAGTAAGTGGGATCTGGGCTACACTTGGGTGTTTGAAAACTTGGTTTAATCTAGTAGTCAGGATTTGGTTTACCTGTTTTTTCAGTTCTTATACCGTTTTGTTACTAAGCAATTGATGTGGAAGTAAGTGAAGAATTCAGTGATTGTTGTGTGTTTTTATCCAATTCTTTAATTCTGTGAATGAAATGCAATGCTAAGCATACATAGGATTATAATTCTTAGTGAAGCATAATGTAGTGGGTCTGTCTGAGCTGATTTTCCCCATACAGCCTTCATGCTGCAGTACTGGAAGCCAGAAGGTGTTGATAACACACNGTTTTCCTTTTCCATCTTACTCTCTCCCCGCTTGCTTTGCTGACAGAGGTTTTGGTGGGGGGCGAGGGGAGTGATAGAGGGACTAGGGGTGGGCACCGGGCACCCAGCCAAGGTAAACCCACCACACATAACCTGAAGAATCATAGACTCATAGAATGCCAGGTTGGAAGGGACCTCAAGGATCATCTAGTCCAACCTTTCAAGATAGAAAAATACAGTTTAAATGAGATGGCTCAGCACCCTGTCAAGTGAGTCTTAAAACTGTCTCACATAAGGGAATCCACTACTCCTAATTCTAAAGAGAAAAAAATCCTGGTTTACAGAAAATCAATTCCTCTATAAAGAATACAGAGAACAATCTAAAATATATATGCTAGATCATACAATGGAGATAGGTAATTGCTCCGAGAACTACTTAACTGTTGGTATTTAATACCACCGCAGTCTCTGTCAACTATCAACTATTCTATGGGCAAGATCTACTTAAGAAAAATACATGTAATGAGGGGAAAAAAAATCCCAACAACCACTCATTAGTCAAAATCCAAGATGCGTTTAAAAAAGAAGTAGCTTTTCATTCACCAATTTGGTACATTTGAGATTTGACTTAATATTTACTGCCAGGTTATTTTCCTTTGCTTTCTTTGAATCCTTTGCTTGCTGCAAATAAAAATAACCAGACATGCACAGATGAATTTAAGATGTTACTTTTCATATACTTCATGGGGTGCTAATTTACAGAATATGAATTTTTTCTTTATATTACATAATCCTGTGAAGGGCTTTATTTCTGTCTCAGCTTTGAGAAACTTTATATTTCCTCATCGCAAATTAGAAACACATGAGCATTACTGTATGCAAAAATAAATGAGCAAACATATTTAGTTTTTTCACTGCTGCACTGCAGAACCAAAAACTTTTTACTCCAAATTTTGTAGGAAGGCTCTTGGAGCAACTCCCAGGTCTAGTTTTGATTCTTAAAGTATGGATAAATTATCATAGAATGGTTTAGGTTGGAAGGGCCCTTAAAGATCATCTGGTTCCAACCCTGCTGCCATGGCAGGGACACCTCTCACTAGACCAGGTTGCTCAAGGCCCCATCAAACCTGACCTTGAACACCTCCAGGGATGGAGGATCCACAATCCTCCCAGGCAACCTGTTCCAGTATCTCACTACCCTCTGAGTGAAGAATTTCCTTCTAATTTCTAATCTAAATCTACCCTCTTGCAATTTTTAACCACTACCCCTCATCCTATCACTATAGACCTTTGTGAAAAGTCCCTCTCCAGCCTTCTTGTAGGCTCCCTTCAGATACTGGAAGGCTGCAACAAGGTGTCCTCTGAACCTTCTCTTCTGTTCCAGGCCTCTAGTCATCTTTGTAGCCCTCCTCTGGACCCTCTCCAACAGGTCCATGTCCTTCTTGTGCTGGGGGCTCCAGAGCTGGATGCAGTACTCCAGGTGGGGTCTCGTAAGAGCTGAGTTGAGGGGCAGAATCACCTCCCTTGACCTGCTGGCCACACTTCTTTTGATGCAGCCCAGGATATGGTTGGGGTTTTCTGGGCAGCACTGGTACATTGATTATATATGGAACTGTTGGGAATCAATTAAACAGTACTAACTAATTGAGAGTACAGTAGCTTTGTGACCAGTATCACTATCATCTCTCAAATGTTTCCACTGACTTTCATGTCTCTTTAGTGAAGGGACATGATTGGAGGAGACGAAATAAGATCTCTCACTATGTCTAGTCAAGTGTCTAGACAATATTACTTTACACCTCATTCCAACAGATTTTCCTATCGCTTTGTGCTTTGGAAAATGTGTAAAATTCACAAAGTAATTCACAATTCAAATTAAAATTTTCAATTTAAAATTAAAATATAATTAATAATTTATTTTTAATTAAAGTTTTTAGAGTTCTTTGAAAACTGCTAAATTTAGATGGATGAGAATTTAGATATTTGAAGATTATAGTGTTTGTGGCTTTGATAATTTATTTTGGTTAGCACACCACCTTATTAAAGAGGAATCTGAGTTGATGTAGTTATGAGTCAGCTACAATTGCTATGAATTAAATGCTTTTAAAATAAATGCAGAAGTGTTATTTTTGGCATTTTGTGTGTACAAGTATGTGTCCATCTAGAGATGAAAATAAATTAGTGTCAATGGTGATTCAGTACTAGCTGTATGAGTTACTACAATTCAAGGTTCAAAACGGCTGTAAGACTGCATCTTCCTATCATTAGGCATCTTCTTTGTGTCAGGTTTTTGTTTGTTTTTTTTTTCCCCCCCTCCTAATAATCATACAATAGTTTGGGTTGGAAGGGAACTTAAAGATCATCTAGTTCCAACCCCCCTGCCATGGGCAGGGACACCTCCCCCTAGACCGGGTTGTGCGTCTCTCAACCTGTCCTCATAGGAAGTATAGAGAAGAGTTCACAGAATTCCCTAGATTGGAAAAGACCTTTAAGATTATTGAGTCCAGTCATTAACCTAACACTGACAAGTCCTTGACTAAGCCATATCCCCAAGCACTACGTCTCTTCAATACCTCCAGGGATGGGGACCCCGCCACTGTCCTGGTCAACCCATTCCAATGCCTGATAACCCTTTCAGTAAAGTAATTCTTCCTAATATCCAGTCTAAACTTCCCTTGGGGCAACTTGTGGCCGTTTCCTCTTGGCCTGTTACTTGTTACTTGGTTGAATGGACTGATCACCACCTCTCTACAACCTCCTTTTCATGTAGTTGTAGAGCATGATAAATTCTCCCCTGAGCCTCCTTTTCTCTAGGCTAAACAACCCCACTTCTCTGGGGAGAGGTGTTCCAGCCCTCTGATCATCTTTGTGGCCCTCCTCTGGACTCTCTTCAACAGGCCCATGTCCTTCTAGTACTGGGGGCTCCAGAGCTGGATGCAGTGCTCCAGGCAGGGTCTCACAAGAGCAGTGTAGAGGGGCAGAACAGCCGAATCGCCTCTCTCGACCTGCTGGCCATGGTTCTTTTGATGCAACCCAGATATGGGTTGGCTTTCTAGGCTGCACTTGCACATTGTTGTTTCATGTTGAGCTTCTTGTCAACCAGCATAATCATCATTACTTTTCACCTTACCTTAATCAAAGATGTGAGATTTGACTTGCTCATTGTAAAGACTTACAGCTCTGAACGAATGCGTATGGGGGCAAAAAGGAAAAAAAATAGAGGTTTGCCATCAGTGCGAGAGCAGAAGGAGCAACCGGATACAGACAAGAAAATTATTTAAGGATTTGGGGGGCTTGATTCTGTCCACGTGGATAAAAAGCTGAATGCATCCAGCAGGAAATTTCTGCTTGAATTAACTGCCAGTTTCTAAACACGGAATATCATCTTTTATTATTTCAAGTTAATAATTTCTGATTGAACCCTTTATGGAATTGATTCTCACTTCCTTCATTATCAAAAAACCCCACAGGATTAGTTTTTTAGCATTAAACCTCTTTTTTTTTGGGTGTCTTATTTTACTGAAAACTTCATCAGCCTGTATTGCACAATGTTGTGTTGTTATCTGTAATTTCTTTGCACCTTATGATTCAAAGCTCTAACCAGTTCTGAGAAATTCCTGAAATGTTTGCTGAACTCTTGGGTGAATCTTCATGGTTTATTTATGCTTGGAAGAAGACTGCTGTTTAGATTGAATGTAGGAGAAGTGATAATGCCATGGTTGGTGGTTTCTTACAGTGAAGACTGGTAGGTAAGAGCTCATTCTCAATGCCAACTCTTGCTATGAATGGTGGTTATCATGATTTAAAAAGTCTTTTCCGACCGAAATGATTCTATGAGAAGCAAGTACTGAGTGTTTGACTGAAGTATTTATTGCTTAATGCAGTTTCTATCCTTTAAAAAGCAGGTGAAATCTAAAATTCTCTTTACAAAACTTTCGTTCAGATTAAGGCTAATATTACAGTAACTTCCTGCTTTCCTTCTGGAAAGCTTTACTTAATAAAACCATCTTTCTTTTATTCTGTCATCCAGACTGTTTTCCACAGGTTTTGAGATGGATGTGAATGACAGTTCTGAGACTAATGTAGTCTTGAAGACTTTTTTGCAGGTTAATTGTTCCAAAAATTTTTATATGCAGAGAATTTTGGTGTGATGTAGCAGGTCTGAGTTTAGGAATATATTTAGCAGGTTTTATCAGTGGGTGAATTATCAGATTATTGTGTCACATTAACTGCTGTGCAACGCAAATGTTTGTGTGTTTAATAGCAGTAATGGATCTGTCACACAACTCTGACTCGCAGAAAGAGGATTAAAGTTCAAATGGATAATCTGTGGAATAGAACAACATAATACTGCTTTTTGGCATTGCAGTTTAGTGCTGGTGCTGAGGAGAATGTCAGCAGTCTTCTTTTTTTTTTTTTTTAACTAACCTAAAATAATTGTGTTCTGACTTGAGATCAACAGATTTTTCGTTTTGCCATGAAGTGCTGCACCATTCAATTCTGAAAAGCTGTTAAACAGAAACACTCATCTTCCATTTCCCATCTGATGTGCATGCAGTTAATTTTTAGTATTCAGCTTTATATTCTCCTTCCTCAAAATACTTCCATCTTCTTGTCCTTTTTTTTTTTTTTTCCCCACATCCTTTTTTTGAGGGGTGAAAAGTTTGCCTAGTACAGTCTCCAATTTCTTTCTTTAGAAAACACATTTTCTTTCCACAGTTTTCCAGGTTCACAAGCTCAGTTTTTCTTTCCACCTTTTTTTTTTTTTCCCCCCTTGACTCTTTTTCTCTATCATTTGGTTTTGCTCCAGGATTCTGAAAATGTATCTGCTTCTTGTACCTGGATCTTGGCTTTAAACGGTCCTCCTGATTACATTTGATCTGTCTCTCACTCTTCTTAATCCTTTTTTAGATGACTCTAGCATGTTCAATGTTGTCTTCTGCATCAAAAGGCTACTCTTTAGGCATTAAAATTGAAATCTAATATTTATATTTTGCTTCTCTATTTTATTAATCTTTGATAGATATAAGCAGTGCGTTTTCTTGTTTCTCTGCCTTTTGTTTTCTAACCTTTTAGGTTTCTTCTGTCTGTATCCTTTTTCATTGTGTCATAGGTACCTTAAATGAGCTAAAATGTTATTCCTCTGTGATTTTATGTTGCCTAATTAATGTAAATGTCTGGAAGCCATTCTAAGACTTCAGTCTCAGATTTCCATCCTGATTTATTTTTTTGTTTATGAAAACCTAAATTTTATTTCTTTATCTCTTGTGCTGATATCCATCCCCACTTGAGGAGTGGGTTCCAAGTGCACTCTTGCTAACCTCTGCTTCCTCTATTTCAGATGTGGGAATGTTGTTACTATAACTCAGATACGGAGACAGTAGTGTGCATCTTCTGTGCATTGGGACTGTTGTTCATTTGTACTCTTCTGTGTGGATTTTCAAGCTTTAACAGAGGGGCTTATTGCTCTTTGTTGTTGATTTGACTCTCTGGTATCTTCTGCTCTTCTGCATTAGGTGGTAGTATTTTAAGTGTGTCTAATACTCACAATTTAATTCCTGTATGTTTCAGGAAAATTCCTGTATGTTTTTTAGGAAAAAAGAAATTAAAATAGATTAAATTCTTCATCTCATAGTAAATTTAATAGGAGGAGGCTTGCTTACATTTCTTAGTGTTTAGCCCCAACTGCAGATCAGAAGTTGAAAAGCTTTGTTGTGGCTTGTGAGAAGCTGTAGTACAGCCTTACAGTTGCTTCTTTGGGCATATGTTCAGTCTTGGCAGAGCATGCTATTTCTTCTTTTTTAAAAAAGTACTGTTATTATTTGTGTTAATGCTGCATCAATCCCATGCATTACTAAAGAAGAAAATTTAAATAAATTTAAAACTGTAGTTGGAGCAGAGTGATATTAGCAGTTTTCCTGCCTTCTGAACTATGAGGAAAGCAAACAAGTGTACGTGAATAAAATGTCAGAAATAGACTTTTTACTTTATGCTTTCCCTTAACAGATTTTTGTTGTCCCTATTCTTAGAGGAGTACATTTCAGTTTCAGATGTTTTTAGTCGAGGATCTGTGCAGTAATACAAATCTAGACAGGGGTGACAACTAGTTAGCTAGAGAATTGATCCTTCTTTATGAAAATATGAGGAACTTAGATTTTTATTTTTTTTTTAGATGCTATTGCCTACAGAATACCTAATTTTAAAAGGTTCTTAGCATCGTTAAAACTGAAAGGTGTAAGGGAAATGTTGTAACATTGCCCAGTCTCCTTCAAGGGCAGTGTGGGGTTGACCAAAAACCCAATCAGCCACACATTGTTCTTGCTCTTTGAAAATGTGCTTAAAACAGATTGGGTTTTAGACTTTTATTTCGGGGTTTTTTTTGGTTGTGATGAGCACTAAACTTGTTTACAGAAGTGCTTGGAACCTTGCTAAATTAAATTAGAGCCTCTTCTATAAGAATATCTGCCTCTCAATGCAGTTATCCTGTGACCCGTTACTTCTGTCTGGGATATTTTTGTATTATTACTTGAAAAAAGAAAAGTTATTGTAGGCCCAGCCTTCTTGAAAGAATTATGTGTGCACTTGACACATTTTCATTTTTACAGGATGGTGTCACACTTGCTCAAAACAGTCCTAGTTGGAGGAGTGGGGGTGTCAGTGTCTCTCTTGTGCTATTTATGCATCAAGTCTTTAGGATAACAGAAGTACTTATTTTGACTTGACATTCAGTGAGACTAGTATAGAGTGGGATGGTCTAAAGCTGATAATGAGCTTCTGATCAAGCTCATGATTTCTTAAATTCCTTGATTTCCTGTGTTGTAGGGCATTGCCACTGGTGGGTTTGGCAACTGCACCATAGTTAGTTTACAGACCTGCTACTGCCTGTGAAAGGTGATCATTCTCAAGCGGACATTTTGTGTTTTGAAGCAGGGCTTTCTGTGGCCCTGCGATGCTGAATTAATTTGAATTTTCATAACTTATCAATTAAAGTACACAATAGTAATTTTCACATTGAGGTTAAAAGCCTGTTTAATTGGAGTTCTGTTAATGATTAAAGTTTCTTTATTTCCCTGTTTTTCTTGTTGTTAATGTCTAGAAGTATAAGTGTAATGACATGGATAAACCTAATTTTCTGAACCATATATTTAGCCTGGACAGTCATAGCATTTAGTTTAGCGTCTAATTTCTCATTAAATTTAACTGTACATCTTTTCAAATACTTTACCTTAAATCTTCAAGTTCTATCAAAATCAGAATGATGTTATTCTCAGACTGACCATCTGAATATCAGGCCAGTTCAAGACATTAGTTATCTTAGTTTAGTATGATAAATAACAGTAAAATACAAATTTATTGTATGTTATTTCAAAGAGTATGTAATTAATATATAATTTTAAAATATCTTAATGCTTTAAAGACATTGATAGCTGAATGTTTGTGATATATTTCAAAACTTCAGCCTGATGGCCAGCTTCTTTCGGATTTCCTTTGTGTTGGAAAGGTCTTTGTGTGCTTCCAGCTGTTTCTTAATCCAAGGGGCAGTAACTAATCCCTACCTACAGGGCATAGTTTCTTAAGATGTTTGACTATCTCTTTATGACCTGTATGATCCTGGGAACACTTTTGACAGTCCATCAGTTTACAGGGTGTTTATTCAACACGTAAGATACATAGGTTATCTTATATGTCTTGTGAATTATATCTTTAAAATGGAAATAATATTTTTGATGCCAGAGATGTGTAAATCACAAGTCAAAAAGCAATTTGAGGTCTGTTCCTGGGAGTCTTCGAAAGGTACTGAGAAGGAAAGAAATTATTAGTGTTATCAGTAGCCTTGAGTTTGAGGTGGGTCCACACTCCCACTAGAAATCAGACATTGACATTTTTCAAGTCAAAGTGTTGATTTGTATACTTGCTCATATTATGTTACTGTCTGGCCATTTTACACTGATCAAAGTTTTTACCAATTACATAGTATTTTTGGCCTGGTTTTCACACATGTAGGAGTCTCAGAAGACTACAACGTCAAAAAAACCAAACCCAACTCTGCTTCTGAATACTATAGGTAGGATATAAAATTCTGATAGACAAGGTCTTGCTTCTTCAGGGGCTTTAATTTGTGTGACACACGGTGCTTTTGACATCAGTGTAATCCCTGAAGATACAGAATGTCAGGAAATGCATGTATAGGTGCAGAATCTGGATATTGAGTTAGAGTTTGGAAAAACCCAATAACGGAACCAGTATATCCTCTTTCATTCTTTACAGCTAGCAGTGTAGATTGCATATTTAAAATTGAAAACAGTTTCCAAATAGTTTGGTAGGTGTGAATGACCTACTTTCTTTGGCTGACCTGAGATTTCCTTAATGACCTGAAGAATGGAATAAGGGTTTCCTCTTAATAGGCTTGTGGATCACACAAAGGGGCTGAGCTTTGACAGGAAAAAGCATCAAAACATATAGATGAATTATTCAAAATCTTGCTTGAAATAACTAGTAATGGATTATAAGAGGTCTTTTAAACCAAAATTATATGGGATGAAGTCCCAGAAACACAACTTAATTAAACATAGGATATCTATTAGATAAAATTATTTTAAACCTATGCTTCATAACTTTTAATGACTTTAAACTTTTCAGCTCTTATTGATCTTTTCTACCATAAAACAATTTTTAAAAAAAATCTAGGACTAATTTTCAACTACCTTGAGTGCTTAAAACTTAATTGACTTTTTTTTGAAAGTAGACTGCATGCACCTTGTAAATGTGGCAGGTGATATTTATGTTAAAATATTTCCAATAAGGATAAAATAAAGTTTTCTAAAATAGCATATCTTTATAACATTAAACACCATAACATTAACACCCTAATGAGGTAAAAATAGCCAGTTTTGTTAAATAATTAGGAGCTCATTGTCTTTTGTGTACATTGTGATATATGTTGATGTATAGAAGACGTACAGAATTATGCTATATTTGTGTGTTACTGATAACAGGCATTAGCTAGAATTCTGATTAGACTTTGATCTTCCAAACGTGTACATATGTGTCTAACCTCAGGAGCTGGAGTTGGGTGGGGATGTCTCATGATTTTTTCATCTTGTTCATGCCATGGATGGAACAGAGCTGTGTGGCTGGCAAGGGAGGGGAGGTAGAAACTACATTGCTTTCAACTAGGAAGGGGAGAGGGGATCTCCTCTTGGAGGCAGCCTGAGGGACAGCTCCAAAATTGCAGTCTTACCTGAATGCAAATCTTAAAGAAAAGAAATAGCAAAAAATAAGGGAAGAAATTGGGGGGAAAAAAAAGGTGCTAACTGCAGAAAAGAACCCATGAGCAGAAGGGAGTGAGAAGGCTGAGTTACTTTAGCTCCTCTGTCTGCAGGGAACATTGCTTTTGTGTGAAACTGAGAGAATGTAAAGTGGGTGGGGTGTCCTTGTTTTTTAAAATGGTAAAGTTGAGGGAGAAAATGAGTCCAAATTTTCTGTCTTTTCATAGTTTACCCTTTAACATCTTTAAATGTATGATGATACTTGCCATTTTAGGTTTAGCCACAGTGTAACTAAACCATTATCCTGTTTGGGTAAGAGCTAGTAGGAAGTGTTTAGAGAGAACTGTAAAAAATGCAGTGTAGTTTCTACC
>VYZX01030150.1:9819-58078 GCA_013401335.1 Brachypteracias leptosomus
GGGGGGTGGGGAAATCACAAAATTAGATTATAGCTGCAGGATAGAGATGTTTGAGTTGTACTTGCTACTTAATTTTTCCTTCTTGCCAATATGCAGTTTGGTGCCATTTCAGTGCCATGGTTTGTTGTGCAGCAGGATCTCTGAACAGTTTGGATGCTGGCAGAGGCTGAGAAGATATTAAGAAGAAACGTGGCAGGGTGGGATCCAAACCAGTTGTTCTGCTCTGGATTCTAACCAAAACATCCTGGCCAGTGCCAGGGAAGTCAAGTGTAAACCAGTCACCCAGGGCTGAACTGTGATAGCAGCAGATGCTGCTCTTCTGCTGGAGCCTGGGCACTGCTGGTGTGGTCAGCACAGAGAATCATAGAATGGGTTGGGAGGAACCACCAAAATCATCTAGAGGTTGGACATTAGGAAAAGGTTCTTTAATATGAGGGGGGCTGAACACTGGAACAGGTTTCCCAGAGAGGGGGTGGAGGCCCCATCCCTGGAGACATTCAAGGTCAGGCTTGATGGGGCTCTGAGCAACCTGCCCTAGGTAGAGATGTCCCTGCTTGTATTGTAGGGGGGTTGGACTAGATGACCTTTGGTGGTCCCTTCCAACCCGAACCATTCTATGATCTGGTTCCCACCCCTGTGCCATGGCAGGGACACCTCAAGGTTGCTCAAGGCCTCATCTCCACAGTGCTCCATCAGGTGCTTGGGCTCGAGGAGGTTAAAGGAGCCTCGGTGCTGTCCCAAGCAGCAGAGGAGGGCTGGTGCCAGCTGGGGAGCAGTTGGACCAGCAGCTCAGGCTGGCTTGGGATTTACTCCCCCTTCTTCATTCTCTTGTGAGCACCCAGGGCTTGTGCATCAGCAGCTTGAAGCCGGTGGAAGGGGGTGTGTGGGGGGGGGTTATAAGCTTATCTCTTCACCCCCCCCTGCAGTAATCAGAGTGATAAAAAATATTCTTCCTCCCCTGGGAAGATTCTTCCTCCCTGTCAGGGATCTCTGTTTCTTGGTTAAAGTGTTACTCTGAATTGATTCGTGGAAACGCGTGTTCGCTTCAGCTCCAGCACCTCTCTTCAGATAATAACTCGGGATGAGACAACAGCATTAGATCAAATTTGAGTTTCCCTTCTGAGAAGCAGCTCACTGAAGACGTCAGGGTACGCAGATGTCACGAACAGACTGGGGAACATATTTCCCTGCTCAGTGACTGCAGCTTCTGCTGTACCAATACTTGGAAGTGTCTGACTCCTTCCCCTCTTGCCTTTTTGATGATGATCTCCAGCAGCCTGGACTGGGTGACCTCATCTTTTCACCTGCATTCTTCCATGTCCAGGTCTCTTCACCCTGAGCTTTCTCGATATCCAATTTCTCAGCCAAGGTAGAGGTTTAAATCCCCTATGTCTAAGTGGGACTTGCTGGCACATCTCTAAGAGGTGGATGTGAAGCCCAACCCTGGTATCACCCCATTTTCACACACCAGTTATTTCCTTGGGTGTTGCACATAGGAAGAGCTACCCTTGGCCGTTGAGAAGAAGAGCTTTGTGTTGGTTGGGTTTGTAGCCCCTGTGATTTTCCTGCGTGACTTGAGCTGAATCCTCAGTGCTTGTAGAAGGGAAAATGGGCTGGCTATTTCCATCCCAAAAGCTGGGTTATAGAAGTTCAGGGCACCAGATGGCTGCGCGTGCTCTTAATGCTGTGGATTATTAAAGGGCTGTTGTATTTTCTCCTCTTTCATCCTTCCTTTATTCCTCCTCCTTCTCCTCCTCGCATCAACAAATTAATGCCGAAGCCTTGGGAATCCGGCCTGCACAGACTTGGGCACATTAGGTCTTTTCAGTGGAAACTTTGTGTTCCAGCCCTTTTGAACTGGTTGGGTTTGATCACCTCTTTGCGAGTGCTCGTGGCCAGGACTTGTTCCTGGAGCCTCAGCACAGTCCTAGGCTGGGTCATAGTTGCTGTCTCCAACCCGCTCCTTCAGCAGCTCCTTTCTGCTTTCTAAAGACAAGCAGGAAACTCCAAAATTGGACAAAAAAGGTACATTAATGTAAAGACTTCAAAAGTCATCAGCATCTGTGGTGTCATCCAAATCGTGCCCTTGCCCAATATCACACTAATGCCCATTTTGCCAAGACTTCTTCTACAGCAGTGTCCATTTTGCTTTTCAGGTGCCTCACAAAGTGGACACTGCTCTTGTGTGAAAGATGTAGTGCAAGGGAGGACCTAAAGTTAATTTATTTTTGATAGCTAACAGCATGTCATTTGTCTGCCACAGCAGACATCTGAACTTTAAAGTGCAGCTACTTTGAAAAATGGTAGAAGGTGGAGAAATGTGTGCTGCCTCCAGCACCGTGTGTACGTGTGGGATCATAGAATGAGAGAATTGTTTTGATTGGAAGAGACCTTTAAGATCATGGAGTCCAACCATTAACCCAGCACTGCCAGGGCACCACTAACCCATGTCCCTCAGCACCACAGCTCCACGGCTTGGAAACCCCTCCAGGCTTGGGGACTCCACCACTGCCCTGGGCAACCTGGCACAGCCCTTCACAACCCTTCTGGGGAAGAAATTGTTCCTTGTGTCCAACCTCAACCTCCCCTGGTGCAACTTGAGGCCATTTCCTCTTGTCCTGTTGCTTGTTCCTTGGGAGAAGAGCCCAACCCCACCTGGCTCCAACCTCCTTGCAGGCAGTTGTGCAGAGCCAGAAGGTCTCCCCTGAGCCTCCTTTTCTCCAGGCTCAACACCCCCAGCTCCCTCAGCTGCTCCTCACCACACTCCTGCTCTAGACCCTTCCTCAGCTTCGCTGCCCTTCTCTGGACACACTCCAGCCCCTCAAGGCCCTTCTGGGAATGAGGGGCCCAGAACTGATCCCAGGATTTGAGATTGGGCCTCCCCAGTGCCCAGTCCAGGGGGATTATCCCTGCCCTGGTCCTGCTGGTGCTGACACAGACCAGGATGCTGGTGGTCTTCTTGGCCACCTGGGCACATGTTGGCTCATCTCCAGTCCCTGTCAACCAACTCCCCCAGGTCCTTTTCCTCCAGGCACTTTCCAGCCACTCTTCCCCCAGCCTGGAGCATTGCAGGGGCTTGTTGTGACCCAAGGGCAGGACTTGGCCTTTTTAATCCTCATCCCCTTGGCCTTGACCAATCGATCCAGCCTGGGCAGATCCCTCCGTGGAGCCTCCTACCCTCCAGCAGCCCAACGCTCCTGCCCAACCCAGTGTCGTTTTGGTGACCACTTGACCACAGCATGTGCTCCCGTCACAGGCAGAGCAGACTTCAGAAACCCTGCTCTGGTCCCTCAAAACAACCCCCAGAGCTGCTCTGCCTACAGGGTGCTGGCTCCCACCCCCACCTGGGTTTGCTTCCATCAGCTGAGGAGCCTCACGTTGCTGGCGCAGGTCAGGGCTTTGTTTCAGCCACGTGTTGGAAGCTCTCCACAGCGAACACCAGGTCTGTGCTCGCTTCAGCGCTGAGTGAGAGAGCTNTACCAACGTGAATAAGAAGCAGGGGTGGTGATGGGATTTCATTGAGAGGGCCCAGCCTAAGCGACGCTCAGGAGGATCTTTTGCTTTTCCTCCCCCTCCTCCAGCCTCGGAGCCTGAGCCTCAAATAAAACGTAGCCCACTTGAGAGCTCTTGAAGGCTTTGGAAACAAGGCTGCTTTCCCCTGAGCTTATTCCCTAGCAGGGCTGGAGTTGCAGATTGGTGATGAGCCCCACCTTTTATGCAGCTTAGAAGTTCAGGAGATGCTTTTGTAGGAAATGTAGGAGCACGTCGGAAGCAGCAGCTCTCATTCCTGAGAGGCCACAGCCACACGTCTCCACCATGGAAGCTGGGAGCCAGACGGTGGCCATGGTTCTCTACTTGAAGTGCTGCTAATTCTGGATTCTGGGCCACTCACTTGGGCTGATGTGGCTGCTTCTGCAGCCATCCAGTGAGTCCTGCCAAGAAACGGGGGCTGAAAACCCCAGCAGAAAACTCTGCAGCCCCTCTGACCAAGTGGACGTGGTCAACCTACTCTATCTGTTGGGGCAGGCTCCTTCCAAATGAATCTCTTTTGTCTTGTAAAACTTTAAAGTAAACATCTGCTCTGGGGAGACCCCCCTGCAGTGCTGGGGCCAGCTCTGGAGTCCTCAGCACAGCAGAGACATGGAGCTGTGGAGCAGGGCCAGAGGAGGCCCCAGCAATGGTGGGAGGGCTGGAAGCCTCTGCTGGGAGGCCAGGCTGGGAGAGCTGGACTTGTTCAGCCTGGAGAAGAGAAGGCTTCAGGAAGACCTTCTTGTGGCCTTTCAGGACTTCAAAGGGGCCTACAAGAAAGTTGGGGAAGGACTCTTCATCAGGGAGTGTAGCGATAGGACAAGGGTTAATGGTTTCAAACTGGAAGAGGGGAGATAGATTTAAATTAGATGTAAGAAGTTCTTCACTCTGAGAGGACCTGGTTGCGGTTGTTTGAGAAGCTGGTCACCTGTAGGAGGTCTCAGTAAGTCCTGTTGAGGTTCTGCTCAGGATGTGGCTGTTCTGCCTGTGTTTGAGATCTGTAGAAAGACACCAGAACCACTTCAGTGCCTTTCCTTTCTGGAGGAACAGTCTGACAGAGGGAGCAGCACAGGAGTTGTACTCAAGCTGCATTCTGTTTGAAAGCAGTTCACAGATCAACAGAGGTTCAAGGTGAATGAGGATTGGTGACTTCTCTTCATTTTTGTGCCACAGAAGAGAGGATTTTGTCAGTGCAGCTGTGAGATTAAAGATGAAGATCTCTGATGGGGTCTCATGGCCACTGAATGGGAGCATTTTCCTCCCAAACCATTCTCAGAGAAGCAGAGGGGCAAAACCTCCTCTAGATCACTTCAGTCCTGTCGTGTTGTGAGTCCTTCTTGGTGTTCCCCAAACACACCTTCCTTGGCTCTTACTCAAACTCCTGCTCCTGCCTTGTAGATTCCTGGGGTTTTGCTAAGTTAGAACCTCTGCTTTACGAACCAACTCAAGGTTTCTGGAGAGCAGATTCATTTCTCCAGGGACTGGGGTTGGAAAGTGCTGCGTCATTCCACTCAGTGCTTTGGTAGGATGCAGCTTTACCTAATTTTAAAGCAAAGGCTTCAATGAAATGAAACCAAAGACGTGTGTGGTGAAGCAAATGAAACCTCTGGCTGCATAAACAGATCGATAAACTGATTTGTGTTTGCTGACCAGAAGGAAACTCTAATTGCAAGGACTCCATATTCAACGTTTGTGGTGTGACTGGAGTAATTGGAATAATGAGAAATCCAATTTGCCTTTGTTTGGAGTTTAGTCTTCACTGTGTTGCATTAAACTGACCTGGTGCAGTGCACAGGACTCCCCAGGCTTGGGCTGGTGATGGATTCACAGCTTCCAGGTTTTCAGTTGGACATGTTCTTCATGGATTTCTGCAAATTCTAAATTATTCACGTATGCCATCTTTTACAGGGCTTGAAAGGACTCAAGTGATATTGTTTGTGGTGTTTAGAGGTTTGTTTCACCCCCCAGAACCTCCTGCTCTGTGTTGGGCAGCCTGTGTTGAAGGCATCTCAACAGCAGAATAACTCTCAGGTTGCTGCGGGTTCCAGATCTGTGCAGTGACTTCTGCTAGAGGAAATAATGTTCTCCTGCATGTCCTGGAGATGTATTTCCAAGAGAAGTATTGTTGTGTCAGTCCTCAAGCATTTTTCCTTTGAGTGCATCTCTTGCAGCTCTTTGGATTTGGTGAAAAAGAGAGGATGGAGATCCTGGCATGGTTGTGTCTCTGTGAGGGACAATGTTCAGGCAGGGAAAAGATTTTAGATCATAGAATGGTTTGGGTTGGAAGGGACCTTCAAGATCATCTCGTTCCAGCCCTCCTGCCAAAGTCAGGTCATTGGTCTCATCCTCCTTGGGCCAGACACTGTTGGTTACAACATGGAAGATTGGAGGATGAAGGAGAGAGTGGAAGAAGCCCTGGAGCACCTTTGGGGGATAGGAGGAATGTTTCATTTGGGACAAGAGGTGATGGCCTCAAGTTGCACCAGAGGAGATTTAGAGTGGACATTAGGAAGAAGTTCTTTACTGGAAGAGTGGTCAGGCACTGGGAGGTGGTGGAGTCACCATCCCTAGAGGGGTTCAAAAAATGAGTAATGTGGTGTTTCGAGACATGGTCTAGGGGTCAGGGAGATGTTGGGCAAAGATTGGATTTGGTGAAAAAGAGAGGCTGGATATCCTTGTGTCTCCGTGGGGGACAATGTTCAGACAGGAAAAAGGTGGATGATCCTAGAGGTCCTTTCCAACCTAAATGGTTCTAGGATTCTAATATCTCTCTTGTGTTTCAGCCCTGGCCCAGCGTGTCCAACCTGGCCAAGGATTTCATCGATCGTCTGCTCACGGTGGACCCCAGTGACAGGATGACCGCTCTCCAGGCCCTGAAGCACCCGTGGGTGGTCAGCATGGCAGCCTCCTCCTCCATGAAGAACCTGCACCGTTCCATCTCCCAAAACCTCCTCAAGAGGGCGTCCTCCCGCTGCCAGAGCACCAAGTCTGCCCAGTCCACCCGCTCCAGCCGCTCCACCAAGTCCAACAAGTCGCGGCGGGTCCGGGAGCGGGAGCTGCGGGAGCTCAACCTGCGCTACCAGCAGCAGTACACGGGCTGAGCACTGGGACCTGCTGGGCGTCCTCCCTCCGTGAGGAGCATCCAGGTTCCTTCCCTCTCTCCAGGTGTTCCCCCCCCATCCCATGAGGAGGTGTCCACCTCCAGGTGGATGGTCTCTCCAGGTGTCCACCCCGTGTGGAGGAAAGGGAATCTGATGGTGGCCACCCCACCCTGCGAGCTGTGCCGGCGGGGGGGGTTCTCGTGCAGGAAAACAGAGGAGCCCCTCGAGTCACACCCAAATTGAGGAGCCATGTGGGGAGAAGAGCTCTTCCTGGAGGCCAGGAGCTTGGTTGTTCATAGTTATTTATTAATTCCGGAGCTTCTCTCGCTCACACATGAAGAAGAGCCCCCCCAGCAGTCACTCGGTGCGTGTGTAGACACACGTTTGTGTGTTTGAAATCTCTATCTACAGCAATTCTGAGCTGGTTGAGTCAGCCTCGTGGAGCTGAGCTGGTCTGAGTCACACACAGGGTAGGCGTGACTCACCAGCCTGCTGCCCACCAGCTCCTGGCTGAGGAGATGCCCAGCCAGCCCTGAGGCTTCCCCCAAGGGCAGCCATCCACCCGCTGGCTCAGGGCTTTGCTCAAGTTGTGTAAGAGCTGCTGGGCAAATCAGCAATGAGCTCATTGCCTTTGGTCTGGAGCGGGTGGGTCCTCCTCATGGAGGGGTGGGAAGAGGATCATTGTCCTGTGTGGTCTGCAGAGAGCTGGGCAAGGCAGGTTTTTTGGGGTTCCTTGCTGTCCCCCTTGAGTTATCCTTCTATATGCAGCAAGACAAGTGCCTACCATGCAGGGTTTGTTGTTCTTGCCATGATGTGGACCTGGCGCATCTGTCATTTGCTCCACATCTTCCACCCTTCAGACTAGTGTTACCAACCACATTGCTTCACCAGAACTTGGGTGCTTCCAGGCATTGCTCCCTATCTGCAGATTTTATGGGGCTCCTCTGCTTCATGTGCTTGTTCTGCCCCAGTGCTGCCATCCCTGCTGTGGTGGGAGCTGTTGGGATGGCCACAAACAGCTCCATAGCATCAAGCTTGAGTAGTGGAGGTCCTATGCTGGAGGGTCAGTGGTGGTAATGCCCCAGGGACCTTGGAGCTGAAATCCAAGGGGAAAAAGCTGCCTTTTGGGTTTCCTTGTGCTGGGTGGGTGATGTGGGGGCCTCTCGTGAAGGACCTCTCAGGGGAGGTGGGTGCTGTAGAGCTGAGCTTTGTGCAAGTCTGCTGAGATACCTTCCCAACTAGGCAGAGCAGCAGGGAGGGCCTGATGGCACAGTCTCAGCGTGGATCCAGCCTCTTGTAGTAGCAGAGACAAGACTTGCAGTGAAGGAGGGGTTTGAAGGTTTTCATGCAGAGCTGTAGAGTTTGGTTCATGTTGTTCACTGGGGAAGTGTTTGCTTAGCTCTAGGTTGGAGAGTTGAAGAGCTCTGGAGGTGCAGGCTCAAGGGGTTGGAGACCTGAGGACAGCCAGGATGGGCACCAGGGAGGAATTCTAAATCCTTTGCATGGTTCTGGATATTATTTTGAAAACTCAGCATCCTTTACAGGCTGCCCTTTCTCTGAGGGTGCATCCTACCATATCACATGTGGTCTTTCTTCCATCAGCATTAACAGATACTGCAGAAGTACCAAGAACTGTTTTTTTCAACTCTGTGGACTGCAAAAAGAGAAGTTTCTTCAGCTTCTTTTACCTTCTCATGTAGCTTTCCCTGGTTTGTTACCATGAACCAGGTAATGGTGAGGTGGTCACCATGGTGAGGTGATCACCAGAGGGGATTTCTGACAGAAAGGGCAGCTGGCCACACTTTGCTTTGTAAATAATTTGGTGCCCCCCCTGTTGGGATGTAGGTTGGACTTGATGATCCTAGAGGTCTTTTTCCAGCCTAAATGATTCTATGATTCTATTACTGCACTCCAAGACATTCGTCAACTGGAAAATGGTTAAGGGGTGGCAGGATGCTCTCAGAGGGCTTCTGGGTTTGAGCTGTCACTCACCTCCACATCTGGAGCATCTTGTCTTCCACGTTTGGGGCATCACACCCAGGCACTGTGATCTCTTGTCCCTCCTGGGTGCTTTCCTGGCCCTCCACTGATTATCTTGCATGTTTAACCTTAAAATTAGTGTTTTGCTTATGTGAGGAGGTCAAGCTGGTGAACTGAGCCAAGATCTCTAGAAGCTGAGACCCTTCCCTTCAACCACTAGACCATCAAAATGCACAGTTGGCTGCCCACGCTGGCCCTTCATGCTGTCCCTTGGTGGGGATAAATGGAGGTGGAGAGGAGGTCAGGACATGGAGCTCTGCTCTGACCAGGCTTGTTTCTCTTAGTGATGAGACTCCGTGACTGGGAAGTGAACTGGCAGAAGGGAGGATCCTCCACCTCTCCTGGATCTTCCAGCAATACTGGGCAGCTGCAGCCTGCCTCTTCGGGGTAGGGAGATGCTGGTGGTCCTCGAGCATCCTGCTGCTAGGGAATTGCACCCCAAGTCTGTCCCCTAAGGGGCTTTTCTACAAGAAGAATTCAAATTCTCTTGCCAGATGCAACGTTTCTTTGTTTGCATGGACAAATCAATGTAAACATGGGGAAAATCTCCCTGAGGTTTCCTTCCATCCTTCGATTTTGACATTCTTGGCTCAACCCCTCTTGTTTTTCTATGTTCAGTAATTTGCAGGAACTCTTAAACCCAGAGAAGAAGAGGTGTGGGCAGAGGGGAGACAGGCAGAGCTCTGTCCAAGCATCCCCCTCCATGACCTCTCTGGTTGCACTCTGGCAAACTGTGATGGTCCAAATGCTACATTGGAAGGTCCAGCTTAAAGAACAATTCCTCAGTGCTTGTCTCCTTGCAATGGGGGCCCATTTTCAGCTGGTTCTGCTGGTGGGCAGGGACAGGAATTTTGAGCCGTAGTTCAGGTGCCTTCAATCTGTCCTCTGAGGAGCTCTTCACTGTGAATTATCTCAATCATCTCTCTTCATCTGGACTCCACAGGAGCACCTCTGTGCTCTGTTTATCTTAAGTCTCAGGAGTTTACACTTTTCAGGAGTGCCTTGCTTGGGGATTTTAGAAGCTAAAATCTCTGAATTTTCTTTTTTCTGCCCTCCTCCTTCTTTGGCTCTTAATGGTGGGTCTTAATTGGGCTCAGAGGGCTTTTTGGAAGACTTCCTCCGGTACTAGATTAGCTGGGAAAGCTCAGGTCACAAAGGTGTGTTCCAGGCCATTGCTGAATTGCAGGCTTTGTATTAGCTGGGGTGCAGATCTCCAGTGCTTTTGTTCTCCAGACTTTTGTTCCTGTAATGAAAATGAAGTTGGAAGGACACCTAGTGGCACATTGCAGTATGTTTTTGTCGGAATACAGCCCTCTTCTGTTCCCACTGTTCCTGGGTTTGGGTTGGAAGGGACCCTCAAGATCATCTAGTTCCAACCCCCCTGCCATGGCAGGGACACCTCCCACTAGACCAGGTTGCTCAGAGCCCCGTCCAACCTCCTCTAAGATGATGTTGCTCCTCTAAAGAGGAGCCTGGGCTTGATGTGCTGAGTGATGGGCTTGGACCACACCAGCTGTCTTAGACATCCCTCAACCTTCTCAGCATGGCACTTGGTGTCTCAAGTGGATGCCCACAGCCCCCTGCCTTGGGAAGACATTGCAGGGGACAGGGGGAGGAAGAGCCTATAGACAGAATCAGTAGCTTTGGGACCTTCTCCCATGGTGAGAAGTGATGGAGCAGCTCAGGGTGTCACTTCCCAGAACGCAATTTTAAGGAGGAAAGGGAATGATGGTTGGTTGTCTTTGGGACCTTAGCAGCACTGTGTAGAACAGTCCCACCATTTTGTCCATTTTGGCTGCTCTCTTGACCGAGTGAGTTACGGCTTCAAAGATCATGGCCTGGTGATTCCATTATTTTTATTTTTTTCTTGGAGGCTTAATGGGAATGAATGTGAAAAGGTCTTCCTTCTGCAGGTGGTCTGCAGACCTGCATCCAGAGTTTTTAGCACATAATGTATTCTTCTGTGCATTTTGCTAGAGCACCAATTACTTGTCCACCTTTGATTTGCTTCTCGCCCTTCTCAAGCTCCTAAAAACCAGCAAGTCAACCCACTGGTGGTAGAACCTCCCTGTTCCTTCAATCCAGAAGAAATCTGTGCTGTTTAACAGATGCCACTGGACTCTGGCACTGACTGTGTTTGCTTGGAAACATCCAGCCATATGTGAGGGGCAACTTCATACCCTCGTGAGGAGAGGAAGCCCAGACAAAGGGGCTTTGGTGGTGACCTGGAAACCAACTGCAGCATAGAGAAGGCATTTCATTTTTGTTTTGGAAGTGATAAACCCTCAAACTCTTCATTTCCTTGAAGTTTGGGTGTTTTCTTCTTTGAGGTTGGGTATTTTCTGCTCTGGTAGTTGATGTTCTTACCCCCTGCTCCATTTCCCAGCCCTGTCTCCTACCTGGGTGTCTGGCTGAAGTAGGAATCTAGTCAACTTCTGTGGCATGCACAAACTGGACTAGGAATGGTGGTTGACTCAGCTACTGGGTGACATCTAGGTTTGGCTCTGCAGGAGCTGTGGTGAGTCCTGGAGCAAGGTGACAGCATCTGCAGGGTGCCTGGAAGGTGAGAGAAGGTCCCTTTGAGGACCCTGGAGCTCAGGCTCAGCTCTAGGTCATCTCATACAACAGAGGTTTGAGGCAGCATGAATAAAAATCCCAATTGTTTGACTTAATTTAGTTTCCTAAGTGATGCAAAGCAACAGAGATTGGCTGGGGGGGGGGGATCACATGCTCTGGAGGAGTCACCAAGCGTCCTCTGGCAGCAGCGTGTTCCAGGTGGCAATCCCTGGGTGGTCGTGTCTCTCTCACCAGCTCAGCTTCATCCTGGAGAACACCACAAAGTGCCTGCACCGCTCGGTGCTGGATGCCCAGCCCCAGGTTGCCTGCTCCACTCTCAGAAGGTTTTTTTGGTGCTTTTTCTGACCACTCAGTCTCCTCTTTTTCAGCCTGGATGAAGAAGGCAGCTCTGGGTGCTCCAGAGGCAGGTGCCTACAGCCAGTTTGCCAAAAAAAAATGTGAAGCAGCAGGGATGTGTGGTGGCAACAGCATCCTGGAGCTCGGTACCTTCCCCCTTGGGCTGGAGGGAGCTCTGATGACAATTGTTCCTTCTCCTGCTGTCCTGGTAATACTGTAGATCCCTGACGTGTGACGGGCAAGCTACTCCCTGCTGCAGATATCATTGCACTGTGTTCATCTGAACGTGGAGGAGATCCCCAACGAGGTGCCTTGGAAACCAGCAGCTCCTGCCTGGACTCCCAGATGCTCTGAGTCTTCCTGTTGCTTTTCCCTACAGAAGGACACCTCCCGGGAAGCTCCTGGGCCTGGAGCTCTTCCGCCACTTGCTGTTATTTTTGGTGGCCACGTTTCCTGTGCTGGCTTGGAAGGGTTTGGAGGTGACTCCGGTCACATCCCGTCCCTCTCCCAACGGGGCTGTTTGGAGAAGCATCCAGTTCTGTGACTTGTCTTCTGAGTCCTGCCTCTAAGGCCCCTCTTGTAGGACGAGGCCTGAACCATTGTAATTAGTCTGTAAGGTTACGGTTGGGGTGTACAGAGTTATTTATTTTGTGTACTCAGTCTGCTGAAGGTGGCAATGTATTCTGCTGTGTACCCCTGTGTTCTGCTCTCCTTCCTTCTGCCTCCTGGGGCAGCTCCCTGCTCAGGAGATCCCTGCGTGGATCTCCCAAGATCACTCTCCTGCTGCTCCCCGCACCGTGAGTGATGGGCACTAAGCACCTCGAAACACCCAGAGCTGCTCATCCCTCTGGGGGCTTCGTGGAGCACCCCAAGAAGGTACCAAAGTGCCCTTATCAGAGTTTGTTGGGTTCTTCAACGCAGCTGCCAGGCCAGGAGCTGCCTGAGGGAGACCTCGTGTCCACAGGGGTGCTCTGGGTGAGTTGGGTGCTCAGCCTCTTGCCGGAAGGCAGGGTTTGGAGATCAGCCCACACTGTGGGACATTGTGTTGGCTCTTCTTTGCCTGCGAGGTGGCAAACAGGACCAGAGCAATACCCTGGGTTACCCACAGGAACTTGGACCTCTCTGGTTTCACTCTGAGTAGCTTTTATGGGTGACCAGGAGAACCTGTAACACCAAGTGAAAATGCTCCTCTTGAAGGTGAGGTGGTTTTCCAGGGACAAGGGACCTTGTCCCAGCAGTGGCAAGGATGACAGTGACCTGAACACACAGAGCAAGTGACCCATAATGCTGCAGTTGATTGGAAGCTCCACGTGGCCACCAGTTTCTCCTGCCCCTGTGGCCCATCCCCACGTTTGACCATCTCCAAGGTCAGTTAGGAGCTAAGTAAAGCCAAACCCAGAGGTTGCTCCCTTCATGTGAATGGTCTTATATCAGCAAAAACTTATCAGCCCTCACCTGTGTTTGAGCAGCTGCTTCTTTTTGAAGCTCAAGCACATGGGCCAGACTGTCTCCACCCTCCAGGCATGGCCTACAACCCTCCCCATGGTCGTGTCTTGGTGTAACATCGTATTTTCTCTGCTGCCACTTGATAGCAAAGTGATTGCAGCATTTTGGGGGCTGAGAGTCACACGGCAAAGGTTTTATGTCATGTTGGCATCGCTGGGAAAGTAAAAATACCCCACGCCTCATGTTGGGACAGTCCCTGCTCCTGTCCATGGTGTCCTCATGACCACCTCTAGTTGGAGCTGCCAGGAACCAGGTTTTAATCCCTTGACCACATGGGGATGCAAGAGTTGGGGTTTTTTTGCGCCTACCATTGTCTCAAGAACCTGTTTGGGTGAAAATTCTGCTTTCTTCCCCAAACCTCTCACCTAGCCTTGGGTTTTGTTTGCAGCTTCAGATTCCTCTTTGGGTTGGCCTTGGGTTGGTGGAAGTTGGTGGGTTTCTGGGCCTTGGGTTTCCTGCTCATCCGGCAGACCTGCACAGGTGAGGCAGCAGCATGTTCTCCAGCTGCCTCCCTCCACCTTCCCAAAGAGCTGGAGCTGCCCTTGGGGTTTCTCCTTTCAGCTCTGTCTTCCCAGGTTCTCACACAAGTTACAGCTTTAAATGCCAGGCTGGGATCTTTGAAGATCCACCAGCTCCCACTCTCCATCACAAGCCAAGAAGCTCCTGCTCCTGCAGAGCCTGGTGAGCTCTACAATCCCTTCCCTGAGGGAGCTGGTGCTGGTTGGCCCAGCTGGTGCTGGAGACCTCACACTTGGGTTGGTGGCAAAGCCGTTGCAGGTAACATCACCCCCCCCTCAGTGTGATCTCTGGGCTGGTGCCAGGGTGTAGATCTTGTGTCCCCACTGGACATGGAGCTCTAGCTCTGGGAGGTGCTGGGGGTCAGGAGAGGAGCACCCAACCCCAGGGTGCACTGGGCTTCCCCCCGTCTGCATCACGAGAGGACAGGAGGCAGAGACAGGACTTGTGTGAGCACACAATGACACTTTATTATCACTTCCAGCTCGTCCCTTTGCCTGGAGCAGTGCCCAGTGGGGGGGGTCCCTCCGCCACCAGCTCTACCCTTGGGCGACGATGTAGTCGATCCAGTTGCGGAACTGGCTGACGCGGGTGTAGATGGCGGGTGTGCGCACGTTGCAGTCGGTGGTGCCCCAGGACACGATGCCAATCAGGGTCCAAACGTTCCCGTTGAGGAATACCAGAGGTCCACCAGAGTCACCCTGTGGAGAAGATGCCTCCTTGGTGATGGCACATGCTCCAAACTGGTCCCTGCCACCACAGTCGCCTGGTCCCCCGGACAAGGCCAGGTTCTAGAGGTTGAATCTCCAGCTCCATAGATGCAAGACCACCCTGTCCTCCTCCTCCCTCACCCTCCCTGGGGGCAGCAGGAGCTGGGGCTCCTTACCTGGCAGGAGGAGGCTCCAACCCCACCGGCGCAGAGCATGGAGCTGGTGATGCGGTTGCCCCAGTACTGCATGCACTGGCTCTGGGAGATCAGGGGCAGGGTCACCTGCTGCAGCCGCGCTGACAGGGCTTGGGCTGGGGGAGAGAGGTGCCGTTAAGTCCACCCTGGGGTCCATGAGGCTCCCGGGGCCTCTGGGAGAACATGGGAACCCTGGGCAAGCTCCTGTGGGTGCTCCCAAACGTGGAGCCAGCAATGGGCCCTCGTGGACAAGAAGGCAAATGGTCTGGGGTGCATTAAGAAGACCAGCAGGTCGAGGGAGGTTCTTCTCCTCTACTCTGCACTAATGAGGCCACCTCTGGAGTATTGTGTCCAGTTTTGGGCTCCCCAGTTTGAGAGGAACACTGAACAGGCTGCCCAGAGAGGTTGTGGAGTTTCATTTTCTGGAGATCTTCAAAACCCACCTGGACACGATCCTGGGCACCCTGTTCTGGGTGACCCTGCTTTGGCAGGGGGGTTAGACAAGATGATCTCCAGAGGTCCCTTCCAACCCCTACCATTCTATGATTCTGTGGGTGCTGCCATGCAAAGCACCTTCCCCATCTGGGCCAACATACCAGGATGGTCTCGAGCAAGCAGCCCCAGCAAGGACAACCCTATGCCTGACCCCCGGACCCTGCAGACCCCCCAGGAAGGAAGACAGCCCTGCCCTGGAGCTGCTGTACGTACAGTTGGTGTTGAAGCGTCCCCAGCCAGTGGTGACACACTGGAGGTTGGCGGGCAGGTTGAGGTTGGCAGAGGCCAGGCAGACGGGGGACACGCGGGATCCCAGCTGGGCGGGTGAGGAGAGCTTCAGCAGGGTGATGTCGTTGTTGAAGGTGTTGGGGTTCCAGTTGGGGTTGGTGATGGCCTGTGGGGAAGCGGCGTCACACTCCAGCCCTGCCCTGGTGCAGGTGTCCCACCTGGGACCACCCCAACCCCACCCAGGACCACACCAGCCCCCACCCAGGACCATGCCAGCCCCACTCACCTGGGACACGGTCTTCACTTGGACGGACTGTGGGTTGGAGAGGTCATACTCCCCGAGGACAACGACGTGGGAGTAGGGGCTGCAAGAGGGGAGAGGTCAGGGGGACACGTGGAAGCCAGCACCCAGCCTGGGAAGCCACCATGGGGACAACCACCCAGGGAGGCCCTGGGCTGCCCAGCTGGGTGGGTGCTGGCCCTTGTGGCTGCCCCAAGCGATGCCCGGTGCGCCCCGAACTCTGCCCCGGTTGGGTGGCACGGCCATGGGCTGCCCGGGCAGAGCTGCTCACTTGAAGTTGCAGTGGGCAGCAGTGACCACCCAGTTCTGGTTGATCAAGGAGCCACCACAGAAGTGGGATCCCGAGCGGGTCTGGGGAGAAAAGAGGGAGGAAGAGCTGGGGCTGGGCAGGATGAGTCCCACTGGGGAGGGGCAGAGGGTGTTGTGGGTGCCCCCATCCCAAGCCGAGCACCCAGCTTGCCACACTGAGCTGCTGTGGGGCTTGGGGCACCAACCCTGCCCACGTCCCTACCTGCAGGGACACCTGCCAGGGCCACGAGCCGGGCACCGCGGTCTGCCCATTGATGATCCTCTCGCTGGACTGCACTGAGGGGCTGATGGCAGGTACCCCACAGCCTGCCAGGGGTGCACACGGGTCACCCCAAGAGCTCTGGCCTCATAACCAAGGGCTGGTGGCTCTGGGTCACCATCCTTGGGGTGCCCCCATCCTCCCCACAGCTGCGGGCAGTGCTTACCTGAGACGGTGCTGGCAAGGGCCAGGCAGGCAAGTGCCCACAGAAACGCCATCCTGGCAGGACAGTGCCATGGCACCCGCGGCCACCGGCTTTATAGCCACCAGGAGCCACGTGGCTCGTAGCCAGGCAGGGCAAGGTCTTGGTGAAGAGCCAGACCTGGCACCCACCTCCCCCAATGCAACCCCTGGTGCCAGGACCATGGGAGCTCACCCAGCTTCTGATCTGTTGGCACCAGAGCTGGTTTTCCATGTGGCTATGAAGCCCTGGCCTGGGACAGAGCTGGGCCCAGCTGGACATTCCCAGGGCTCAGGGCCACCCCTGGAACCATGGCCTTGGTGCAGGTGAGCATGTCCCAGAGCCAGGTGGGGAGGACAGACACATTCCCAGGGAGGACAGTGGCCACCTCCTCAAGCTGAGGTTGAGGCACCCACCTGAATGTCACCCCACTGCTGAACTGCCTGAGCCCTGTGTGCTGGGGAGCAGGGGGGCCCTCCCCAGGGTCCTGAGGGGTGGACTGGTTGGTGGATGAGGAATTGGTTGGATGGTGGCAGCCAGAAGGTAGAGGTTAATGGCTTGATGCCCTGATGGTGACAAGTGGTGTCCCTTATGGGTTTGTACTGGGGCCAGTGCTGTTCAATATCTTCAGAGGCACCCTTGGCAAGTTTGCAGATGACACCAAGCTGGGTGGTGCAGTTGACACCTGAGAGACACGATCCATCCAGAGAGACCTGGAGAGGTGGGTCTGTGTGAACCTCCTGAGGTTCAACAAGGCCAAGTGCAGGGTCCTGCACCTGGGTTGGAGCAACCTCTGGTACCAACACAGGCTGGGGGTGAGGGGCTGGAGAGCAGCCCTGGGAGAAGGACCTGGGGGNTGGCCGGGGCTCTGAGCAACCTGCTCTAGCTGCAGATGTCCCTGCTCCCTGCAGGGGGGGTTGCACCAGATGACCTTTAAAGGTCCCTTCCCACCCAAACCACTCCATGGTTCCATGATTCCATCCTGGACACAGTGGGCACATAGTGTCTCCATCATCCCCCATGTCCCTGGGTGATACTCGCAGGGTGGCACAGGGCGCAGGGAGCCATCCCTGCATTGATGTTGAGCATGGGGATGGATCCTTCCCCTCCCAGATGCCCTGATCCCTGCCCTGGCCTGTGGAGATCAGAGCCTGGACGCTGGTGATTGCAGAACTCAGGCCTTTATTTCTGGCAGTGGTGCCACACGAGGACAGCAGGATCTGGGCCTCCATAAGGCAGTGAGCGCAGCAGAGCATGGGGGTCTTGCTGGGTGCTGCAGGGGCTGGGCACAAGGGTGCAGGCAGAGAACCAGGCTTTGCTCCTGATCTTCACGTGGCACCTGGGATGAGGTGACCAAGGGCTGGGCAGGAGCAAAGACAGAGGAAGAGCCAGTGGCCACAATGCTGCCCATCATGGAGGAACCTTGGGACAGGAGGACCTCAACACACCAGACACAACCATGCTCTCCAAGAGGCTGGAGAGCCTTGGACCTCAGTCTGCCTTAGATGCTGGCAGAAGAGCCAGGGCCAGTAGTTGAGCAGGTCAGCAGGAACTTGGAGCTGCCCTTCCCACCAGCAGGGATAGGGTTGATGGCACTACCCAGGGTGGTGAGACCCACCTTGTGCCCTCTCCTCTGTGGCTGAGCCATGGGCTGCCCTCCACTGTCCATGCAGGTCCAGGCTGGTAGAGCAGCAACACCAGCCCCCTGGGCTGTGACCTCCCATGGCTCCTGCAAGGCTGGGTCTAGCAAGGCTCCAGTCTGCCTTGGAGCTGGGGTGGTAACTGATTCCATAGCCAGGGAGGCTCGGGGAACCCCAAACATCTCTGCAGCCCCACGGAGGTGTGGACTCACCCCGCTGTAGACTCCTGTCCTTTGTGGCTCCTCTTTCTCCTGCAGGCAACCGACCAGGCATGAGCAGCCCTCAATTCCCACCTCAGCAGGCAGCAAAGGAGCTGTGGGTTGATTTTCTCCTGCCCCAGCTCTCCCAGGACTCAGCGAGGCAAGACCAGAGGAGGACAGCACGCATCCAGCCTGTCCCCAGCACAGGGCAAGGTGCTGTGCAGGGGGGATGTCACCTCTGTTGTCCCCACGGGCAGCCCCAGGGATGTCCTCTGCAGTGGTAGGTCCGTGGGGAGGTGGCTGGGGGAGGTGGTGTCAGGCACACTTGCCCTTGCGAAGGCAGAAGGGCAGCTCTGGGGCGGGGATGAGGATGGTGCTGAAGATGGGCCGGTAGCTCTCGGGCAGGACCTGGGGGTGCTGGGCCATCATTTCCAGCACCACGTGTCGCACCTCCTTGGAGACGTCGCCACGGAGATCCAGCAGGGTGGAGATGTGCTCGTCACTGGGCAGAGAGCAAGGGGTGAGTCTGGGCACAGGACCCATGGTGCTCATGTCCCTCAAACCTCCCGTGAGCCAGAGGAACTGAGCTGGGCTGGGCCAGGGGAAAGCTGGTCCTTGAACGTTTGCTTGAAAAGAACCCCACAAACCTTTGTGACTTACCTGATGTCAGGGTACTTGTTGACAAAGCCCAGCACCTCCAGGCTGAGCAGTGCTGGGTCTTTGAGGCTGAGCAGCTCCCGTAGGGCAAACACGGCCTCCAGGCTCTGCTGGCTCTGGTCCAGACCCTGGAGTGAGAGAAAGAGGCCACCATGGTGGCTGGAGAGCTGCAGCCTGGTCCTCAGTGCCCATGTGGGGACCTGGACCCTTGCAGCTGGTGTGTCCCCACTCAACGTGTCCCACTGATGGGGGCCAAGGTGAACTGGGGCTGTGCAGCATCACTGACCTGCACTGGGCAGGGTGGGTGGTTCCCCGAGTCCCCAGCCCAGCCAGTTCCTCCCATCTTGGCCTCACAACTGCCCAAGTGTAACAGCCCCGTCTTGTTCATGAGCTGATGGGGCTACAAGAAAGCTGGGGAGGGACTTTTTACAAGGGCTTAGAGTGATAGGACAAGGGGTAATGGCTTCAAACTGGAAGAGGGGAGATTTAGATTGGAAATTAGTAAGTTCTTCACTGTGAGGGTGGTGAGACACTGGCCCAGGTTGCCCAGGGAAGCTGTGGGTGCTCCATCCCTGGAGGTGTTCAAGGCCAGGTTGGACGGGGCTTGGAGCAACCTGGTCTAGTGGGAGGTGTCCCTGCCATGGCAGGGGGTTTGGAACTAGATGATCTTTGAGGTGCCTTCCAACTCAACCCATTCTACGATTCCGTGATGTACCCACCCCATCTGCTGTGGGAGCAGGAGGATGATGGGAGGTGAGCAATGAGCTCTTTCACTGACCTCGCTGGGTGAAGCTCAGCTGTGACCCAGCCCCACCACACCCAGGCACCTCTCACCAGCCCCCAGAAGAGCTCCTGGAGCTGTGTGGCATCCTGCAGCAGGCGGTCGCAGAGCTGGCCCCGCTCCTCCCTGCTCCTGCACACCATCTTCTTCTGCATGAGTGCTCGCAGGTACTGGCTGGTCACCAGCAGCTCGCTCTCCATCAGCAGGAGCTGGGCAGGGCAGAACTGTTAGTGCTGGGCATCACTGGGGGGCTGGACCCCAATTGCCCAGAGCAAGCAGAGAGGGGTTGGATGCACCACCAAGCCATGGGGACAACCTGCTGGGACGTCCCCTGGCTGGAGAGATAGAGAAGGTGGCTGAATATGGGGGAAACCTTGAATATTTCAGGGCTGCTCCAGAGGATATGGGCTCTCCAGCAAACCCTGCGTCCTGCACCCCAACACAGCACCTAATTGCCCAACCTCATTGTCCTACAGGCAAGCAGCCACTTGAAGGACACCCTGCAGCAAACGTACCATGAAGATGGGTTTCCTGACACGGGAGAAGTCCTTGGCATACTTGTCAATCACTTCACACATGCTGGTGACGAGCTGGGACCCGGAGAGCCACTTACGGGATGGCAGCTGCTGGCAGAGGGGCTGCAAGAAGCAGAGGAGCAGCGTTGGGTGCCCTGCACCTCATTGCTCTCCCAGCAGCTACCAGCTGGGGGGTGGCACAACATCCCCCAGCTGCTGCTGGGCACCACAGAATCCCAGCATGGTGGGGTTGGAAGGGAGCTCTGGAGATCAGCTGGGCCAACCCCCCTGCTCCAGCAGCTCACCCAGAGCAGGGGGCCCAGGATCGTGTCCAGGCACCTTTGGGATCTCTCCAGAGAAGGAGACTCCACAACCTCTCTGGGCAGCCTGGGCCAGGCTCCAACACCCTCACACCAAACAACTTTCTCCTCCTGCTCAGGTGGAACCTCCTGGGTTCCAGTTGGTGCCCGGTGCCCCTTGTCCTGTCACTGGGCACCACTCAAAAGAGTCTGGCCCCGTCCTCTTGAATCTGCCCTTTAGCTATTGATCAGCATTGATCAGATCCCTTCTGAGTCTTCTCTTCTGCAGCTCAACAGCCCCAGGGCTCTCAGCCTTTCCTGGGCACAGAGATGCTCCAGGCCCCTCAGCATCTCTGTAGCCTCTACTGGACTCTCTCCAGTAGCTCCTTGTGTCTCTTGAACTGAGGAGCCCAGAACTGGACTCCCTAGGGCAGAGTAGAGGGGCAGGAGAATCTCCCTTGACCTGCTGGTCACACTCTTCATGTACCCCAGGAAACCATTGTCCTTCTTGGCTACAAAGGTTTACTGCTGGTCATGGTGAACTTCAACTTACTGTTGAGTAGGACTTCCAGGTCCTTCACAGAGCTGCTTTCCAGCAGGTCACCCCTCCCCTGTTCTGGTGCAGGGGGTTATTCCTCCCCAAGTGCAGGACCCTACACTTGCCCTGGTTGAACTCCATGAGGTTCCTCTCCACCCAGTCCAGGTCTCACTAAAGTACATCTGCTTTGCCTTGCAAAACCCCCAAGCCCTCACTGCCAACCAAAAGTCCACATAAAAATAGAAGAGTGGCCTAAATTAGAAAATTATGGAACTAAACTGAGGCTGGCCCTCCCTGACACCCAGAGAGCCACGTTCTGGACCTTCATCTGGGTGACGATGCCCCATCATGGGCAGCACCTGAGGTCTGGGCAGCAACTTCTCCTCACAACTGGCTTTGGGCTTGTGCTGCTGGGATTTTCATTTTAATTTCCACTTCCCTCATGTAGACACGAGATGTTTCTGGGCGAGGGCTGTGACCCTGCCCTGCTGTCTGATGTTTCCTCCATGGGGAGCTGCCCAAGAGCCTCCTGCCCTTTAGCCGCTCCTTTGTTTTCATGGCGTTCAAGCCCCAAAATAGCAGCACTTTTAATGACTCCACATCTCTGCTCCTGGCTCCAGGAAAGCTCAATCTGCCTGCGCCGGCAGGAAGCGACCGGGGCAGCCACACACGGGCTGCATCCTCTGCACGGAGCTCCCTTCCAGCCCCCACCACTGTGCGTCTCTGATCCTGTGCCTCTTCTCACCGGGACTGGGTTTGTTGCAGCCAAGGGTTGGGGACAAACCTACCTGCAGGTCCAGGAGGAGCTCCTCCAGCAGCAGCTGGCAGGCTTTCTTCTGCATCCTGTCCAGAGCAGCCTGGAGGGACGTGGGGACTTCTCTGCGGGTGGTGTTGGGGTGCAAGGAGGAGACAGAGGAGCTAGGAGAGAGAGAGAAGGGAGGGGACTGGGAGCCTGGGAAGCATGATGGGGACACTGGTCCCTGGGAGGATGTGACTTCCTTGTAGATGGTGGGGTTGCTACAAGAGCTACAAGGTGGTTGGTGCGTGTTACCTGAGAGCCAGGTTGTTGTTTAGCACGGCCAGTAGGTAGGAGACATAGTACTTGGGTATGGTCCGGTCCTTCTGGTGCTCCTGCCCACACTGCACTAGGGCTTCCCGCAGACTGCAACACAGGGAGCCAACTGGGATGGGTGGACAGAGCCCTCGATGTCTCACCACAAGAACGTGGAGCTGGGATGCTCTTGGGGGCATGTGGACGGACCTCTCACAACCCTCCCAGCTCACTTGGCTCTCTCCAGGTCCTGTTGCCAGGTTGGAGTGACAGGTTGTTGGGCAGGGTGGGACAGTGGGACCCATTCTGGATGCCCTGGAGAGCAGGGCTCAGCACTACTGGAGGGACACTTGGGGCAGGAAGCCCTGGGAGCTGATGGCCCCACGGGTAGACAGGCTGCTGAGCCTTCTGTGACCTGGAGGAGCACAGGGTTCCCCACCACAGATCTCCACCATCAGGTGCTTGACTATGGGGACCCAGGATCTAAGGATGGACAGGGGTGTGAGGGGCTCCACTGACCGGCCCAGAAATGCCTCAAGCTCCTCCAAGGCCATGTTGTAGATCTTCTCCTGCAGGGAGTCTGTGATCAAGGAGGCCACCTGGATATTCTCATTCAGCATCTGCACAGGGAGAGAAGTTGAGGTTAATCAGTGGGAAGCCAAGACCCCTTTTTGCGGGCTCTCAGCATGGCCATGCCCCATCGTGCTGGAGACCCACCTGCATGACAATGATGGGCAGGGCTGACTGGAAGAAGCCCTGATGGTCCGTCTCAGGTTCCTCTTCCCTGAACCACTCCTTGAACTCCACCTCCAGGGTCCTCTGCATCCACTCGAGCACGCTAGCCTGTGGGATGGACACCCACCACGGGCAGCCCAAGAAGTCAGGTACCAACTCCCTTGAGACCCAACACACAGCACAGGAGCGAGTCCCGGGCCTCGTCCCACAGGCTCATGATCTCCTGCTGCTGTCAGAGCATCCTGGCACCGTGGTGGTTGGGTCCCCATAGCCATCACATGTGTGCTGTCCCACTCTCTCACCTTGACTTTCACCACGTACTTCCTCTCTGTCTGATCCACGAGCTCAGGGGACATCAAGGGACCCAGAGCAGAAACATCCACTTCTGGGAGGAGGTCAGGGTGACCCATCATCTCTGGGCTGGAGGGCAGAGGTGGGACAGGGCTGAGAAGACCTGTGTTCTCCAGCAGTTCCTGCCTCTCCCTCTGCCCTCCCAGTGGTCATCCCCAGGCAGCCAGAGCCACTCTTTCCCACCCCACCCATGTGCTGGTGGACAACCTGGCTCTCCACAACCCCCCTGCCCGGTTGGTGCTGACCTGTGGTACACATGAAGTGCCCATTCCAGGAGAAGGAAGAGTGCCTGTTTGTCCAGGTCCTCCCGGAGGATGTCCTGGAGGTGGCTGGTGAGGGCCTGGTGGTAGGTGGCAGTGCAGACGCTGAGGATGTTGTAGTGAGCTGGGACACACTGGACCATCAGGTCCTTCACCACACGCAGCTCAGACACGATGTCCTCCTTCAGCGCTGCCAGGTGCCTGGCCAGCCCTGGCCCCTCAGCATCCATGCGGGGGGCATGGAAGTGGGCTCCTGTGATAGTCTCCTGGAGAACATGGTAAAACTTCTGCCTCCAGCCCTTTGGGCGGCCAGGAGGCAGGAAGGTGGCCTCCAGGAGCAGCGTGTCATCTATTTTCTCCTCCCTCTCGATGATCCTTACAGCAGTGACAAAGAGGACTGGGTCCTCACGCACCAGCCGCAGGCTGCTGCCCACAATGTCCCACAGCTGCTTGGCCAGGCACTCGTTGAGCTCCTGCAGGCCACCAAAGTAGGACAGCACAGTCGCCTGGGCACTGGAGAGCCCGCGGAGGTGCAGCTGGGAGAGGATGTCATCCCGGAGGTGCTCCATCATCATGAGCTCTGCGTGGGCTTCCAGGAGGTGCTGCCCATGGAGCAGCTGCAGGGTATGGGAAAAAACCTCGTGGACTGCAGGAGAGGGAGGAGAGAGGCTGGGATTGAGTGTGGGGGGTGAAGGAGGGTGGCAGCGAGGTCAGGGGGACAGGTGATGGTGATGGGGAAGGGAAGGGTAGATTCAGATTAGACGTTAGGAAGAAGTTCTTCACCATGAGGGAGGTGAGACATTGGAACAGGTTGCCCAGAGAGGTGGTGGAAGCCCCATTCCTGGAAATTTTTAAGGCCAGGCTGGATGGGGCTCTGAGTAACCTGATCTAGTTCCAGATGTCACTGCCATGGCAGGGGGGTTGGAACTAGATGATCTTTAAGGGCCCTTCCAACCCTGACAATTTTATGATTCTATGATAAGGGTCTGAGATCTGGGGCTCTGGGAACACTATGCTGGATCAGACTCTGTGGAGGCAGCAGCATCTCCATCCACACTTTCCAAACCCAACCAGCCAAGCCAGAGCAACCTGCTTGAGCTCCACCACCAGCCCTGCATGGAGCTGGGCTTGGACCAAACTCCTCCCCAGTGCCTTCCAGCCCAAATCCCCGAGGAGCAGGCCAGTGCCTTACCTGAGAAGAGCTGGGGCAGCACCTGGACCACGGAGGCCAGCTGGACGTGCTCCGCCATCAGCGCCTGCATCTGCTGGAGGCCCTGGCAGGGCTCTGAGCTGTCGAGCAGGGCCCACCGGGCTGCCCCCAGGTCCTGGCACACGCTCTGCACTTCCCGGGCCGCCGACCGCAGCTGCTCCAGCCCCGCACTTACCCCCTCCAGGTAGGACTGGACGGTTGACTGGGGAGCAGAAGAGGATGGTCGGGCAGTGGAGAAGCTCTCAAAGGCTGGAGGACTCAGGCAACATTTTCCAGGTCTCTTGCATGCATTCTCCCAGCCCCACAAGGTCACCTCCATCATGCCATCATATCTCCCAGACCTTCCATGATGACCATCCCACTGGACCCAAGCCCATCTAGCTTCAAGAAACTTGCTCCAGCAGCAGGAATGTCTCATCTCACCCCACTCTGGGCAAACTGAGTCACAATGAGTGACTATTTATGAGAAGGGGGACAACAGTTTCTGTACAAGGAGGTGGGAGAAGGTCATCACTCTGGGGTGACCAAGGCAGCAGTAACCAGAGGTCTCTTCTCAGTTTTAAAACCTTCTCTTCTGCAAAATATTTGCAGACCAGAGGGTCCCTTTGTGCCCCCTGAGGCCTGTTAATGGCATGAAGCACCTCAGCAGCCCCACCAACCCTCCCCTCAGATGGATTTCCACCTTTTCCAGCCCTGCAGCAGCACTGGCACCTCTATCTCCATGCCCTGTCCACCCATTTAGCTCCTGGTGCCATGAAGTTCTCTAATCCAGTGTCACCAGAAGCAAGTTGTTTTCTCCGAGGCCACATCACTTAGAAGTTGCCTCCTGGACAATTTACTCATGTTCAGGTAGGAGAAACCATCTCCAAAATGACCAGGAGAATGTTGGGGTGCTCAGACTGGTCAGATCCCGAGGTTAATGGTTCCTTGGGTGGCCCTGAGGAGCGCACAGAGAATGGGGACAGCCCTCCCTGATGGGTGTGGAGATGGAGTTTCTCCTGCTGGGATGGGACAGGGATGGGGATGCCCATGGGATGTGCTGAACACTCTTGGTGCTTTGTTTTGAAGGATGGTTGGAGACACCAGAGCCTCTTTTTAGCACTTTAGACACTGTCCAGGGATAGGACAGCAGGTGGTGGTGGAGTCTACCAGATCTTTCCCCACAAACAATTGCATTTTTCCCACCAAGTGCCAGCCAAAGGACAATCAAAGGACAGAAGTGGGACTTCCATGATGGTGGGAGAGGTGACCATGGCTGGCATCCTTGCTCGGGGAGGCAGCGAGGCCGTGGGCACCCATGGGGTGAGCTGTGGCAAAGACCCACCTTAAGCCGGGACTGGATGGAGCTGTTCCTCTGCGTCTCTCGGCTCCGGTACTGCCCCAGCCCCTCCAGCTTCTCGGGCCGGTAGAACACCCCTGAAGCCCATTTCAGAGCAGCTCCCCTCGCCAGCTTCTCAGCCTTCTCCACTTCTGGCCACTCCTCATCTGGGGACGAAGCCAGGGGTTAAGGAGTGTGACAGATCCTGGCAGGAAGGGATCCTGAGGCCAGAAGCAGGAAGCTCCATGGACTTCCAAGCACACTCAGACGTGGGAAGCTGGGCAGCTTGGCAGCGAGTGGGTCCTTCTGTGAGGGTCCCCCCTTGAGCTGCCACCATCACTGACCAGGGTTGTCACAGTGGCTGTGGCAGCAAGAAGGCTGCCCCGAGGAGCTGTCACCGGCTGGGGCCAAATGTGTGTCCCCATCACAAGTTGTCTGAGGAGGGGGCTGACAGCACCTGGGAAGCCCTGGGCAGGGCTGAGGCTTCGGCAGTGAGTCAGCAGGAGGGAAGGGGAGATGGCAGCTCTCGTGTGAAGGAGAGCCTGAGGTGAGGCTCCCGGTCTCCCAAAGGCACCCATGAAGCTGGGGGGGCACCACGGTGTTTCTCTCGGCACAGGGTCTGCGGTCATGCCAAAGGACTTCTGGCCAGAGGGCTGAGAACGAGCGTGGTCATCACCCGCCAGCCCCAGCGCCTGGTTCCATCATCTCCCTCCCTTCCCACCCCCAGGAACTCTCCGCAGCCCCCTGGGGATGTCACCAGCGCCAAGACAAGCTCCTGCCCTGCTGGGGACCTGCCCGCAGGGTGTCCTCAGGGGCCGGGGGGGCTTCAGAGGTGGCCAAGCAGCTCTGAGGACGAGCTGAGCGCCGGGAAGCGCTACCGCCAGGAAGCAGAGCCAGGCGCCCACCCCGCCAAAAAGCAGCCCCGGCACGGGGAAAAGCCCCAGGGGTGGTGAGACAGAGGGCAGGGAAGCCTCCAAAACGTGCAGCATCCCTCCCGGGGGGGGCACCGCAGGGTCCCGGTTACCTCTGGGGCTGGCAGCGCGCTGGTCCTCGGCAGACATGCCCATGGTGTCCGGGCCGGGGGGCTGCGGGGGCCGGGAGGAAACCGGCGGCGTTTCCTCAGCCGGAGCAACCGCCGCTCCTCATTGTGTCCCCGCCGCCAGCCGCGCTCCGGACGTCAGGAACGGGGGGCGNCTCCGTGGTCCCCTCAGCCGGCGGGGCTCGGGGAGGACTGATGGAAACCGCTGATGGGTGTCGGGCCAGACCAGTGCTTCCACCGCAGCCATGGTGGGAGCCCAGCCGAGCAGCGGGAGAGGGGCCATGTGTGTCAGCCTGGCCCGATGGGGAGCGTGGGGCAGCGGGGATGGGCCTCTCCTGGCCGGGGGTGGACCTGGAGCCGTCCCCCCGCCACAAGCCACCTCCCTCGGGCACAGCTCGGAGGGTTGGTCCCCCCAGTGGGTGTTTTACAACAAAGTGTGACGGGCAGCGCCAAACCGCCCCTGTCACCCCGAGGGCTCCGGGGTGCGATGGGTGGGTACAGGATAAACGTTCAGCTTTGGTACCGCAGGACGGCGAAGAGCTGCACACACAGCCCAAGTGATCCCCGGCAGCCCTCCCGGGGCAGACGGGGGCTGGGGAGGGTGCCCGCTCCGTCCCCGGCGTCACTCCGAGCCTTGCCCGCGGCAGGCGGGGACTGACAGCTGGAGACTCCGACTCCCGGGATCCCCTCCGAGCACTATCCGGGGCAGGCGGGGGCTGGGGGGCTGCCCAGAGCGGGAGGCTCCAGTCCCCACGGGATCCCCCGAGGCAGGCAGGGGTTGACAACGGGACACCCCAGTCCCTGGGGTCCCCTCCGAGCCCTGCCTGGGGCAGATGGGGCCGAGGGGGTGCCCACACCAGGAGACCCCGGCCCCTGCTCGAGGCAGACGGAGCTGAGGGCAGTGCCCACAGCGGGAGGCTCCGTCCCGGGGTCCCCCCCGGGGCCTGTCCGAGGCAGGCGGGGGCTGACAACGGGAGATCCCAGCTCCTAGGGTCCCCTCCGAGCCCTGCTCGGGGCAGGCGGGGGAGGAGTGGGTGCCCACAGCGGGAAGCTCCAGCCCCCGGAGCCTGTCCGGGGCCGGCAGCGGGAGGTCCCGCCCCCCAGCAGCGGTGGCCGCACGGAAGGCGGCGGTTGCGCCGGGATCAACCCCGGCCCCGCTGCCACGGGCTGCGCTCAGGGGAGCGACCGTTGAGCGGCTCCATCGGCCCCGCCCCGGAAACTCCCGTCGTGCCCCGCGGGGCGGAAGCGGAAGCGCGGCGGGTGCGGAGCCGGCGGCGGGCAGATGGCGGAGTGCGGGCCCCAGCCCCCCGGGGGTGGGAGCGGGGCTGCGGGGGCGCCGAGCCGCCACGAGAAGAGCCTGGGCCTGCTCACCACCAAGTTCGTGTCGCTGCTGCAGGAGGCCAAGGACGGCGTGCTCGACCTCAAGCTGGTGCGGGGGCTGCCGGCGGGCGGGGGCAGTGCGGCGCCGCCGGGCCCGCTCCGGCGGGCGGGGTGTGGAGCGGGGTAGGGGGGGAGGCGGGCGGAGGGAAAGCGGAGTCCCCCCGGGGTGCGGCTGAGCTGAGGGCGGGCAGCGGGGGCTTCCACCGGCCACCCGAGCGGTACTGCCCGGCCTGCCCGCGCCGCTTTCCCCGCAGGGCAGGCCGCGCACCGGGCCGGGCCTTACCGGCGGCTGTGAGCCTCGCCTGGAGCCCCCTTCGGCCCCTGCTTCCCTGCTTTTGCCCCCTTGGCTTGCAACAGGGAGGGGAGCATGGTCAGACTCATCTCGGCTAAAGGTTGCTGTGGAGAAGTGCCCTTTAAATGTGCTTCTGCATTTGGAAGAGTGTCACCTATAGAGGAAGTAACTCTGGCTTTGTGACATGTATGATACTTAAACCTGGGCCTTTTCTATAGGTGAGGGTCCTGTGTTGTGCCTTAGAACAATATCTCTTAGTGCTGGGGTGCTCTGACCCTCCTCAGGCAGCAGCCAAGTGCCAGAGAGCTCTGAGGATGCCAGGGCTCCTGGCTGGAGGAGGCTTCTGACTGGAGGCTTCCACCCTTTCTTCTGCCAAATCATCCTCCCTTTGGCTTCGGGAAGTATTTTCCTGCATTTGTGTTGGCTCATGTGAGTTGACCTGTTGTGTGGGGCAGGGTCTATCAAGCCCTTGGTTACTGGTAGGTGAGAGGGAGCAGCTGTTGTTGGTCCTGGTGCTTGTTTGAGTTGTGGAAATGGGTGTATGGGGGCAGTCTGGTGTGTCCCAAAACCTGTGGGGAGCAGTCGTGTGAGGGCAGGGAAGTCCCAGGGCTGCTCAGCAGCTCTTCCCTCACAGCCAGGCTTACTTCTCATGTCTTTCAGAGGAACCTGCCTCTTGAAAAGGTGCACCAGTTTTGACTTAGAAAACACCTTTGGGATGTCAGTTTCTCTAAGCTGTTGTCATTTGTGGGTGCAGCGAAGGGCAACCAAGCTAGTGAGGGGTCTGGAGAATGTTTTATGAGGAGCCCCTGAGGGAACTGGGGTTGTTTAGCTTGGAGAAGAGAAGGCTGAGAGGAGACCTCGTTGCTCTCTACAACTACCTAAAGGAGGTTGTGGTGAGGCTGGTGTTGGGCTCTTCTCCCAAGTAACTAATGACAGGACAAGAGGTGATGGCCTCAAGATGCACCAGGGGAGGTTTAGATTGGACATTAGGAAGAAATTCTTCACTGCAAGAGTGGTCAGGCACTGGACCAGGCTGCCCAGGGAGGTGGTGGAGTCACCATCCCTGGAGGGGTTCAACAAACAAGCAGATGTGGGGCTTTGAGACATGGTCTAGGGGTCAGGGAGATGTTGGTATGAAGGTTGGGCTTGATGATCCTAGAGGTCCTTTCCAACCTAAATGATTCTGGGATTCTCTGATGGGCAGGAAGGAGGGGAACACCCCTGAGAGCCTGGAGTGAAGGGTCTTCCCCTCTTTGCAGGCTGCAGACACCCTGGCTGTGCGGCAGAAGCGGCGCATCTACGACATCACCAATGTCCTGGAGGGCATCGGCCTCATCGAGAAGAAGTCCAAGAACAGCATCCAGTGGAAGTGAGTGACAGAGAGGGTCTAAATCATTCAGGGGTCCCTTCTAGTCCAGGGCTAAGTGACACCAGGGTTAAAATGTCCTGCTCAGAGCATGGTTCCTCAGCTTGAACTCCCCCTGGCCGGGCTGTGCTGGTGGTAGTAATGAGGAGACTTGAAGCTTGTCCCTTTTACAGTGAAGCTGTTTAATTTGATCCAAACTAAGTATTGCCAGTGTCCTGGGCTGGAAAAATGCCTGGTGGGGCACAGGGCATGGAGGGAGCCCCACCAAGCTGTGGGATGTAGGAAGATGTGGCAAATGTTGCTGTGGTGGAAGGTGGGGGTGTAGAGTGGGTACAGATGAGGCTTTCTGGGTGATCTGATCGGGGTGGCAATAAAGGAGGTGACAACCTCTCAGAGGGGTGGGGGCTGCTCTGGGTGGCTCCAGGGGCTGATGTGTGTCCCTCCTCTTTGCCCAGAGGGGTGGGTCCTGGCTGCAACACCCGAGAAATAGCTCACAAACTCATCGAGCTGAAGGCAGACATAGAGGACCTGGAGCAGCGGGAGCAGGAGCTGGAGCAGCAGAAGATGTGGGTTCAGCAGAGCATCAAAAATGTCACAGAAGATGTGCAGAACAGTCGATATCCTTTGTGTGAGCTGCTTGCTCTGTGTTCCCTCGTTGGGTTGCAAAGCTGGGTTGCTCAGGACAGAGGGGTGGTGGTGACCTCGTGCTGCTGGAGGACCTGTGCCAGTGCCTGGCTTTGGAATGAGGGTAACTGGCCAGCCTGGGAACCACCTTCCTCTGTGGTGTGCAGCTTCTCACCTGGCTTTTGGATGTAAAAACACAGTGATGTTTACCCTGATGAGAAAAGTGCTTCTGTCTGAGTCACGGGTGCCACTTTCTGGAGAGCAGAGCTGCTCTGGTAGCTTGTCTGTTAGGATGTCAGCTCTCAGGAGGATGTAGCTTGCAGGCCTCACCACTTCAGAGCGCGGCATGGAGAGCTTCTGGGAATGGTGTTTCTCATGCTTAGGAAGGAAACGCCAGGTGCCCGTTGGGTTCTGTCTCTGCAAGAAGCTGCAGCCTTTCTCCTTAACCTTGGGAACATTGGCGTATGTGACACATGAAGACATCTGCAAGTGCTTCACAGGTGAGGAAGTGGTGCTCTCTCAGTCCTGTCAGTCTGTCCCAGCTACTCTCCTTCCCCCCTGGACTTGGGCACTGGGGAGGCCCAACCTCGAATCCTGGGGTCACTTCTGGGCCCCTCACTCCCAGAAGGACCTTGAGGGGCTGGGGTGTGGCCAGAGAAGGGCAACAAAGCTGGGGAAGGGTCTAGAGCAGGAGTGTGGTGAGGAGCAGCTGAGGGAGCTGAGGGTGTTGAGCCTGGAGAAAAGGAGGCTCAGGGGAGACCTGCTGGCTCTCGATAATTCCCTGAAAGGAGGTTGGAGCTGAGGAACAACTTCTTGTCCGCAAGGGTTGTGAAGGGCTGTGCCAGGCTGGGCAGGGCAGTGGTGGAGTCCCCATCCCTGGAGGGGTTTCAAAGCCATGGAGATGTGGTGCTGAGGGACAGGGTTTAGTGGTGCCCTGGCGGTGCTGGGGGAACGGTTGGACTCGATGATCTTAAAGGTCTCTTCTGCCCAAACCAACTCTATGATTCCAGGAGAGGGGGCCGGGCACTAGGTGCTGCCCGACGCCATCAGGCTCAATGTAGCTTGAGCTCTGAGGCCACCCTGGGTCTGTGTGCCACCGAGCTGTAGCTTTCCTGTCACCATCAGAGAGGGCAGGTGGCTTCTTTTCTTTGTGCTGAAGGAACACAGCTGCTATTCCAAAGGAAGTCTGTGCTGGCTGTCACTGTGTGGGTGTATGTGTGCTCTGTGGGAAGCCCTTGATTTTAAGGGCTTGGGTGGACAATCATAGGAAGTAAATTTTAGTGTGTGGTAGGTACAGCCTCCCTAAAGCTATGAGAGGCCTCTCTAAAAAGCCATATGCTCTGTCCTTGGAGGGGGCGAAAGGGAAGAAACCCCCCAGGGCTCTCTACTACTTCTCTATTACCAATTTTAATGAGAGCTGTAGGATCAAAAAAAAAAATCAGAAATCCCCTGTGGCCACGTGCAGGGTGGCAGTACCTGAACTGTTCTTCTCAGCTGCAGCACTGGGGGGTCGTGGCTCCTTTCTGCTTCAGTGGACTCCAAACCTCTCCTGACCCTGGGCAACCTGCATCTGCTCACAGATCAAAGCTGCGTGTCCTCAGCTCCCCCAGCCACGTGTAATCTCACCCGTGCCCTCTCCTCACCCAGCTCTTCAGCTCTTCTGTTTGTCATCTTTGTGGGCTTTCTGTGGTCACCACACTTCGTGCTGCTCAAGTTCCTGCTGGTAGTTTAAGCATCACCACCCCCTTTGTTTGATGTTTCTCCTGCTTGAAGCCAGTGCTTCATGGGGGCAGGGGCTGTGCTTTCAGTTTGACAGCGCTTGGGGCCAAATAACTCATAACAGGCTGGAGGAGTTTACAGGAGGCCAAGCTCAGTGCTTGCTTGAGTGAATGTTTTGCATTTTATTGCACCTGTTTTTTGATAAACTGCTTTGCATCTGAAATTGGAGCTCACCAAGAAGCACAGAGGTTAAATCTTGCTGAGGGCAGACCTGGATTCCTTCTAGAACAGAGGCTTAATCCATGTTTTTCCACTGCCTGTTCAGTTTTCCTATATGAATACGCCTTACATGACTACTTTTCCCCCTCTCCTGAGCATCTGAGCCTTGCAGAGGTTCTTTGGTGGACCTCCTGTGTTCCTGAAGTGTGGTGCAGGCTGAATTTCAGCTCCTGGTTTTTCAGTTGAGTGCTGTTGAAAACTCACTTTATAAAGTGAGCTAGGGCTTGAGTTTTCCGTGCTTGGACCTTTGTCAAATCTGTATTCATTATTTGCATTAATTAACCAAAAAAAGTCAGAATATGTTAGTTTTTAGTGGCTGGGAAATGTAATTTTCCCATCTGTTGCTGTGATGCATTTTTGCACTTGCCAAATCCAGAAGGAAGTGGAAACACTGTACATGGTTTGTAAAAATATTTGGGATGTATCTCTCAGGGGGGATAGAAACACATCAGCACCTGTATTTAAAGCTAGCAGGTCTTAAAGCTCCAGCATGTGTCTTTGAGCTTTATTAAGCCTTTTAATGTCTCTTAATATTTTTCTTGTTAAGGGAATCCCCTCATATTGACAAATCCTGGGGTATTTTTCATCCCTGTACCTTTTACTGATCAGACCTTTAATTGTCTGATGTTAAAGGATGTGTTCTTCAGTCTTAATTATCAAGTCTGTCTTAATTATCAAGTGAAGCTTAATGCCAAATACTGGCAAAGTGTGAGTACTGACCACAGCAAAGCTCAGATATTCCAATGGCTGCTTGGTCTGAAGGCACAGGGTGAGTTGTTTATAAATCACTATAAATCTTTTGTTTATAAATTCCAGCTAAAAGCTTCTGACAATGGGATGAAGGATCCTTCCCTTAGGATTCTAGGGTTCCTAAGAGTGAATTTCAGCCAGGCGTTCTCAGAGGAGGAAAGGTTTGTCTTCAACAACTTGAGGGTTGCTTTGGAAGCAAGTTCCTTGTGCCCTGGGCAGTTGGCACATTGGGAGCTGTGATGTGCTTAGCAGCTCAGATGGGTGGGAAGGGCATTTCTCCATGGAATGGAGCACAGGAGATGTGGGGTGTTGAGGAGGGACTCTTCATCAGTGCTTTCTTATCATGGAATCATCAAATGGTTTGAGTTGGAAGGGACCTCAAAGATCATCTAGTTCCAACCCCCCTGCTATGGCAGGGACACCTCCCACTAGACCAGGTTGCTCAAAGCCCCGTCCAACCTGGCCTTGAACACCTCCAGGGATGGAGCATCCACAGCTTCCCTGGGCAACCTGGGCCAGTGTCTCACCACCCTCACAGTGAAGAATTTCCTCCTCATTTCCAATCTAAATCTCCTCTCTTCCATTTTAAAGCCATCACCCCTTGTCCTGTCACTCCAAGCCTTTGTAAAAAGTCCCTCCCCAGCTTTCTTGTAGGCCCCTTCAGATACTGGAAGGTCCCAAGAAGGTCTCCCTGGAGCCTTCTCTTCTCCAGGCTGAACAAGCCCAACTCTCCCAGCCTGGCCTCCCAGCAGAGGGGTTCCAGCCCTCCCAGCATTGCTGGGGCCTCCTCTGGCTCCACTCCACCAGGTCCATGCCTCTGCTGTGCTGAGGACTCCAGAGCTGGCCCCAGCACTGCAGGGGGTCTCCCCAGAGCGGAGCAGAGGGGCAGGATCCCCTCCCTTGACTCACCAGGACAGTTTGTGCTGACCAGTCTGTTTTCACAGGAGACACCCTCCTTGCCATTCGAGCCCCGTCAGGCACACGTTTGGAGGTTCCCATCCCTGAGGTGAGTGAGGAAGGAGTGGGCAGGTTGCAGGAGTGTCTGTGATGGGGAGGGGGTTGTTGCTGGATTGACCAGGCTGGGAGTTGGCAACCAGGGGTTTGATGGAGTCAGATGAACCAGCAACCCAAGGAAGGCTCCAGGTATTAAATAATTGCCAGGGAACTTGTTTGAAGTACCTGAGTGATTGCAGGAGCAGCAGGGAGAGGGTGGTCCTGGGAGTCAGGAGAGCTGCGTGTGGAACCGTGCTGAGCACATCTTGCCTCCTGTTCTGTCTGGAAAGGGAATTTAAAGTATGGTTGTGTTTTACTACATGGTTGTGTTTTGCTTTTGACATTTCTCAGGGCCTTAATGGACAGAAGAAATACCAGATCCATCTGAAGAGCACAAGTGGTCCCATTGATGTTCTCCTAGTCAACAAAGACGCCTGGAGCTCTCCTCCTGTCGTACTCCCCGTCCCTCCCCCTGACGACCTCATTCAGTGCCAGGCAGTTGCACCCTCAAAACCACAGATCCCACCACTCACCCACTTCCAGGAGGCGTCTGTTCCCAGCAGNTGGGAGGCCAGGCTGGGAGAGTTGGGCTTCTTCAGCCTGGAGAAGAGAAGGCTCCGGGAAGACCTTCTTGGGGCCTTTCAGGACTTCAAGGTGTGCTACAAGAAAGCTGGGGACAAACTTCTGAGCAGGGCCTGTTGGGACAGGACAAGGGGGGATGGTTTGAAACTAAAAGAGGGAGATTTAGACTAGAGAGAAGGGGGAAATTTTTGCTGCTGGGGGTGGTGAGAGCCTGTCCCAGGTTGCCCAGAGAGGTGGTGGCTGCCCCATCCCTGGAACCATTGCAGGGGAGGTTGGCCGGGGCTCTGAGCAACCTGCTCTAGTTGCAGATGTCCCTGCTCCCTGCAGGGGGGTTGCACCAGATGACCTTTAAAGGTCCCTTCCCACCCAAACTCTTCTGTTCTTGGCCAGCATTACTGTTGAGGGTCGTGTCTGCAGCTCCTTGCTATGGGGCTGGTGGGAGGTGACCCTCCTGTTGTGTCTGTGGCTCTCTGCAGAATGTGGTGCCTCAGCTGTGGAGTCCAAGAGCAGCAGTGGGGACCTCGACCCCCTGGGCACCACGCCGGCCGGGTTGGACACGCAGCCCCTGCAGTCCTCTGCCTCCCTGGACAGCAGCTCCAGCCTGCCCAGCCCCTCTACCTCCTTCCAGCCCATCAAGCCCGAGCCCACAGGAGGTGAGTGTGACCCCTCCTTCCACCTGTTGCTTCCAAACCCCGCTGCTGGGCCTGGAGCAGGGAGCTGAGCTCCAGTCTGCTGCCAGGGGGAGGAGGGGTTTCTCCGTGAGGGGGAGGAGGTGCCTGTGTCATGTCTGGTGTCCTCCTGCTTTCTGTCGTGGCAGGGCTAGAAAATCTGCAGGGGACATTGTCCTGACACTCCTCTCTGCTGGTACACGTGGGATTATTCCCTTTCAGTCCCTTCTGTAGTGCAAGGTCCCATTTTTGAGACTTCCTGAAGCTCTAGAATTTCCAGCCATTGCTGAGAGAAATTTTGTGCCTCATGGGGAGTTTTTCCTTTAGCAGGAGAGCTCTTGTCTCCATTTTCCTCCTTTACTCTGGAATTCTTCATCTATTTTTAGTGTTATGATCTTAATGACCTTGCAGTGTACATTCGATGTGCTTGGTGAGGTAAAATGGCTTTAAAAAAAGAAAATTTGAGCTTTATGCCAAGAAATGGCACGTTGGCCCAAGGAAGAAAAGAGTCCTACTGGTAAGATGCTGCTTTAGGGTTTTGAAGCCTCCCTGCACTGCAGGAGCACTTGAGGTCAGAGGCTTGTGGTTAGAAAAGGACATCTTATAGAAAAACAGCTCCCAAAGTGCTTTTCTTACACTTCTGCTACTTGTGTGTCTGAGAGAAGCATGAACTCGTGTGTCTTCATCTTGGAGTAGCTTGATTGTGGAACGAGGCCTTTGATGTGCCCATATCTTTGAAAGGCTGGGAGAGTTGGGCTTGTTCAGCCTGGAGAAGAGAAGGCTCCAGAGAGACCTTCTGGTGGCCTTGCAGGACTTCAAGGGATGTGTCAGAAAGATGGGGACAATCCTTTTAGCAGGGCCTGTTGCAACAGGACAAGGGGTGACAGTTTTAAACTGAAAGAGGGAGATTTAGACTAGAGAGAAGGAAGGAATGTTTGATGCTGGGGTGGTGAGAACCTGTCCCAGGTTGCCCAGAGAGGTGGTCACTGCCCCATCCCTGGCACCATTGCAGGTGAAGTTGCAGCCTGCTCTGGTTGCAGATGTCCCTGCTCCCTGCATAAAGCATTTCAGACTCTTCATGTAACAATGCAAACCATTTACCTTCTTGTATTTGCAGTGCTGGAACTTCCCAAAGAGCTGTCAGAGATGTTTGATCCAACAAGAGGTATGTTCCTCCCCCAGCCACAGCTTTGCTCTGCACCCACCCACCCACCCACAGAAGTGGGACAGTTTGTTTTGTTCACTCCCTTTGGGATTATTTTGGCTCTACTTGGAGTCAAGCACTTGTAAAATTACTGGATTCTGTCTATTTTTCTGTTTCATGTTGCCAGCAACCTCTCTTTAGGTCTGCCCTGTGGTGTGACCTGTCCCCATGCCAAAGCTGATCTCTCCTCTGTCCTCTCATGCTTCTTCTCCATCTTGTCTGCACCACATCAAACAAAAATCCCTTGTAGGCTTGTTTCAGCTGTGTCCTGCCTGAGACTAAGCCAAGCAAATAACCTAGGGAGATAGTCTTCTCTCCTGGCAGTGGTTTTGGTGGTGCTGGGATTTCTGGAGCAGTAAGGGACGGGATGTTGGTGCTTGTGTCAGTTCTGCCCAAGGAATGTCTGCTGCCTAATCATGGGATGGACTCTGTGCTAAGGGCTGGAGAGGTGAAGGAATTTGGATGACACCAAGTTGTGTGGTGTGGGTGACATGCTGGAGGGAAGGGACCCATCCAGGGGGACCTGGACAGGCTGGAGAGCTGGGCCCAGGCCAACCTCATGAAGTTCAACAAGGCCAAGTGCAAGGTCCTGCCCCTGGGTCAGGGCAACCCCAAGCACAAACACAGGCTGGGCAAGGAGTGGATTGAGAGCAGCCCTGAGGAGAAAGACTTGGGGGGGCTGGGGGGGTGAAAAGCTCAACATGAGCCAGTGATGGGCCAGTGCAGCCCAGAAACCAACCGTGTCCTGCACTGCACCAAAAGAAGTGTGACCAGCAGGGTGAGGGAGGGGATCCTGCCCCTCTGCTCTCACAAGACCCCCCTGCAGTGCTGGGGCCAGCTTTGGAGTCCTCAGCACAAGGCCATCAATCTATTGGAGCAGGTCCAGAGAAAGATCATGAAGATGATCCAAGGGCTGGAACCACTCTGCTGGGAGGCCAGGCTGGGAGAGTTGGGCTTGTTCAGCCTGGAGAAGAGAAGGCTCCAGGGAGACCTTCTTGGGACCTTCCAGTATCTGAAGGGGGCCTACAAGAAAGCTGGGGAGGGACTTTTTACAAGGGCTTGGAGTGACAGGACAAGGGGTGATGGGTTCAAACTGGAAGAGGGGAGATTTAGATTGGAAATTAGGAAGAAATTCTTCACTGTGAGGGTGGTGAGACACTGGCCCAGGTTGCCCAGGGAAGCTGTGGATGCTCCATCCCTGGAGGTGTTCAAGACCAGGTTGGACAGGGCTTTGAACAACCTGGTCTAGTGGGAGGTGTCCCTGCCATGGCAGGGGGTTTGGAACTAGATGATCTTTGAGGTCCCTTCCAACCCAAACCATTCGATGATTTGGTCTGACATAAGCCTAAACTGGGAAACTCTTTTTATCCACATGTTCATTTCCCTTCAGTGCTGGTGGATATTTTCTACCCCTCAGCTCAGCAGAGCCAAGTCCATACAAGCACCATGATGGTGGTGACATGGTGGTGGATCTGTACAACACCAGTCCCAAGTTCTGTGCTCCATTAACTGCCTTGTGTAAACCCCCCAGTCCCTAAAACACATGGTTGAGCTGTGTGCTCAGAGCCCTGGAGAAGGCCTGGAGAAGACCTTTCCTCCTTGCCCAGCACCTGCTGCTGTAAACACCGAGGTCTTGGCAAGGACCAAAAACATCTGCAGAGTAAATTTGACTTTGTGGTGTGAGACAGGAGCTGCTGCAAGGCCCCAGCCTATGAACACCTTTAAAAGGAGATGTTTGTGGTAACGTGTGTTGGTTCATCTTGCCCATTTGGAGGATGAAGGTAGAGATCTGGGAGAGAAGGACAACACAATGTGGCAAAGAGATTTTAACTTATCCACTATATAGCTTTCAAACTCTTAGTTTCTTAAAGAGGTTGACTTGCATGTCCTTGGCTGGTTCCCCTTCCAGTGCCTTGTGAACCTGCTTGGGGAGGATGGGGAACTGCCCAGGAGCAGAGCAGGAGAGCAGAGTATGTTGCTTAATTAACTGTGCTTGTCTCTTCCCCAGAATGTATGAACTCTGAGCTGCTGGAAGAGCTGATGTCATCTGAAGGTGAGTCTTTGAGTCTTCTCATCATGGTGTGGCTTTTCTAGGGGAGGAAGACCAAGCTGTGTGATTTAGAACCATAGAATTATTTTGGTTGGAAAAGACGTTTAAGATCATGGAGTCCAACTGTTCCCCAGCACTGCCAGGGCACCACTAACCCATGTCCCTCAGCACCACATCTCCATGGCTTGGAAACCACTCCAGGGATGGGGACTCCACCACTGCCCTGGGCAGCCTGGCACAGCCCTTCACAACCCTTCTGGGGAAGAAATTGTTCCTCAGCTCCAACCTCAACCTCCCCTGGGGGCAACTTGAGGTCGTTTCCTCTTGTCCTGTCATTTGTTCCCTGGGAGAAGAGCCCGACCCCACCTGGCTCCAACCTCCTTGCAGGGAGTTGTGCAGAGCCAGAAGGTCTCCCCTGAGCCTCCTTTTCTCCAGGCTCAACACCCCCAGCTGCTCCTCACCACACTCCTGCTCTAGACCCTTCCCCAGCTTCATTGCCCTTCTCTGGCCACACTCCAGCCTCTCAAGGTCCTTCTGGGAGTGAGGGACCCAAGACTGAACACACCACATTGCAGTCACAAGGCTGGGTAGACTTGCCCTCATCGTTTCTGGGCTCTGGACACAGACTCTGTTCTCACTGTCCTGCCAGCCCCTGAGGGGGATGTGAGAACCACAAGATCCTGTCACTCCCGTATCCCAGGGCTGATTTGTAGCACCCTCAAAGACTCTATGAGGTGGCCTCCTCATGGCTCCACATCTCAGTGCCCCTTGGCAACTCTCAGCTCGGTGGGGGGATGCTGAGCTTTGTGACCAACCCTGGGCTTCTCTTCCCTCAGTGTTTGCTCCCCTGCTCCGCCTCTCCCCTCCTCCTGGAGACCACGACTACATCTACAACCTGGACGAGAGCGAAGGTGTCTGCGACCTCTTCGACGTGCCCGTCCTCAACCTCTGACTTCTCCACCAGCCTCACAAACACAGACCCTTTTGTAACTCTTTGGAAAGTCTCTATTTTTGGATTCCTTTTGGGCTGGAGCTCCATGAGTTGAGCGATTCCAAGCATGGACTCTGAACCCAGAGATGTGGACTCGCAGGCTGGGAGCCTCCCCGTAGCTTCTTCCTCTGTTGCAGGTCCACCACACCCCACCTCATCTCTCTTCTCTCCACTGGATCCTGGGCCTTGCTCCAGAGGGTCTGTGCTTTGAGTGTTCCCAGTTCACTCCTAGAGTTTGCCCACTGAGCTTCCTCCAACCCACATGCCCTGTTTTTTTCCTGCACTTTGCACCTCCTGGGTACCAGCTGCTACGATGAGCCCCCCATGCTGTGGTTGGTCCCCAAGCCCATAGTCACCTCCATTTCTCAGCAGCTCAGGTTGGGGTGGTCCTATTTCTGGATGGCAATGAGGAGAAAATAACCAACAGTGGCACCAAAATGTCCATCTCTTCCAGCGACTCCAGACCAAGCTGGGATGTTTGACAAGAAAAAGCACTTTTTTTTAGCCAGCTGTGCCTCCTAGTGGAAGTTGAGTGTTCCCAGTAGGACCCAGGAGCTGGGTCTTCCCCTGCTCATGCATCAGCAGGAACGTTGGTTCCACCTTCACCTGCTGGTGCCTGAGCCTGGAGGCTCCAGCTCCTTGGGCAGCAGCTGTGCTGTTTCTGCAGGGCTAAAGAAGAGGTGCCAGGATGGGGTTGGTTTGGAAATTTTGATTTGCATTTGTCTGAGTGCAGAGATGTTTGACTGCTCCAGCTTATTGGGTCCTCCAGGTCCACCAGGACCTGCTCACATCACAAATAGCTGCCTGCAACCATTGCACTTGAGCCTTCAGCTGTCAAGGTGACCAAGCAGTGACAATTCAGGAGGACTTTGCCATGACAGGTTACGTAGGTGTTGTCAAAGTAGTGCTTCTCCTCTACCCTCACTCCCCTTCTTCTCCCCTGGCATCTGCTGGGCATCAGGCTTTGTGTACGTTGGAATTTGCTCTTCTGGTCTCCACTCCCACGCTTCCAGTTCCTGATCCCACAGCAGGTCCCTGCCTGGTGTGATGCTTTCTCTGCATCATTTTTCCACAAGATTCTTGTCATTGCATTCTTCGTGCCTTCTCCTGCCCCGATGGAAGCTCTGCTCTTGGGTCTGGCAGAACAATCAGATGGTACCAGCCTTGGACCCTGGAGGAAAATGCCCTGGTGGATTCGTGTTGTATTTTGCAAGCCTCCAACTTTGCTTTTTGGTCAGATGCTGTGTCTGAGTGTCTCCAGTTCTGCACATCTCCCTGCCCACACGGTGGTAGCAGCTCTCCTGCCTTTCCTGCTCCCCACACTGCTGAGGAGAGGCCAGGAGCATGGCCAGCTGTGGCAGAGAGGTACCCATGATGTTTAACTTCTCCACTGAAGCACCACAACAAAGGGTGTAAAGCCCTCAATTCTAGGTGAGAAGACACCTACATCCCTGAGGTGGCACCTCAGGCCCTCCTGTTCTGTGTAGGACTCCAGAAGAGCTGCTCCTCAACCGGGGGAAAGCATGAAGAACTCAGGAGGAACAAGACGCTCTCTAGGGTGACAGCTACTGCTGGTGGGGAGTGGACTTCCAGCCTGCGTGCAGCCAGACCCTAAACCATCCCTCCTCCTCATGGAAGCTGCCCAGAATTCTGGGTCTTGTGCCCACCCTACAAGACTCCATGGCTTTGGTGTAGCTCAAGCTCTCCATGTACTGCCTGGCCCTCACCCTCCTCCCAAGCGTTCCTATTCACCACCCCTTAGACCTTCAGAAAAGGATCCCTAGAGAAAAAATTGACAGTTGCAAAAGAACTTTTTGATTCATATATAAAGATTATTTTTATACTTTTTTGTTTTTGCAAGGAAAGAAAATTGCCTGTAATATTTGTACAGTGTTCTCTGACGTGGAATAAACCGAGGAAAAACATCCCTGAGTTTCCCCTGAGCCTCCTCCCTTTGGGGGGGCCCAACAAGTGGGGTCCTTCCTGCTCCCCCCTTGGGGCTGGGCCTGGTGGGGAGTGGGTCCCACCAAACCCACCTCAGCTCAGGTGAGGGGGCTGGGCCTGGGCCTGCTGTGGTGGTTCCACTATCAAGACCGGTGGTGCTGCTGGTGTTGGTGTTGCTGGTGGTGGTTGACCCCGAGCCCAGTAGCGGGGCCCCCTGGGAGGTGGGAGGGGAGGTGTCAGCTCAGGTGAGGGGGCCAGGTCTGCTGCAGTGGTTCCATCATTGAGAGTGGTGCCAGTGGTGCTGGCGGTGGTTGAGCCCCAAACCCAGCAGTGGGGGCTGCCCGGGAGGTGGGAGGAGACGTGTCAGCTCAGGTGAGGGGACCGGACCTGCTGCGGTGGTTCCACCACCAAGACTAGTGCTGGTGGTCCTGGTGGTGGTGCTGGTGGTTGAGCCCCGAGCCCCACAGCAGGGGCCCCAGAGGGGTGGGCGGGGACGTGTCAGCTCAGGTGAGGGGCCAGCCCTGCTGCAGTGCTGCCACCATGGAGACCGGTGGTGGTTGGCCTGAGCCCGGCAGCGGGGCTCCCCGGGAAGGTGGGTGTGGACGTGTCAGCTCAGGTGAGGGGGCCGGGCTTGCTGCGGTGGTTCCGCCATCGACACCGGTGGTAGCGGTGGTGGTGGTTAAGCCCCGATCCGGCAGCGAGGCCCCCCGGGAGGCGGGCGGGAGGCGGCGGTGACCCGGAACTGCGGCGGGGCGGGGAGCCGAGCGGGGCCGGGGCCGGGGCCGGTGCGGGAGCCATGCCGCCGCCCAAGGACGTGGTGAAGATCGCCATCCAGATGGTGGGAGCCATCCCCCAGCTCATCGAGCTCCAGCAGGTACCGCCCGGCACCCCCTGACCCCCCCCATCCCCTCCCCCGGACCCCCGCGCCCGGCTCACGGCCACCCTCCCGTTCGCAGAGCAAGCCCCTCGCCTCGGTGCTCAAGGACGTGTGCGACGCGTGAGTATCGCGCCGGGTGGTCGCTGCCCTGTCGTGACAGCTCACGACGGGGCCGGTGGTGCCCAGCGGGGCCGTGACCGGTCGTTGTCACCGCAGGTGGAGCCTCCCCAATGCTGAGCACTACGCCCTGCAATACGCGGACGGGCAGCAGACCTACATCACCGAGTCGGTGAGACACCCCCACCTCTCCTTGGTCCCACCAGCGTGGTGCCCACCAGCTCACCCCGTCCCTTCTCCTCGCAGAACCGTGGGGAGATCAAGAACGGGAGCATTTTACGGCTGACCACCTCACCGGTACATCCCTGTGTCCCCCCTGTCTCCTCCACGTGCTCTGGTGGGATGTCCCTCTGCAGTGGGGTGATGCGATGCTCCAGGCCCTCTGCCACCACCTCGCTCCATGACTTCTGGCTCCTCTCGGTGCCTCAGACCCAGCTGAAATAACATGGGGAGGAGATATGTCTCAACCTTCATCCTCCCTCGGCAGAGCTTGGGGGAGTTTGAAGAGAAACTAAATCATCTTGAGATGCTTTGGACACGTGGGGACAACTCGTCAAGTGTTCTTAGCGCTGCGCCAGCTTGACCTCCTTCCTCAGCTCCTCCTGGGCTCTGCTCTGGTGGCTCTGTCTCTTGGTCCAGCTCCTCACCAGCATTGCTCTAGCCTGAACCTCCTTCCAAAACTTGCGCTTAAGCTGTTCCAGCCTTCTCCAAGCTTCTCGCTGTCCACTTTGGCTTGATTCTTTCCTTCCTGGTAGGACCAAGAAGCAGAGCGCTTGTACCACGGGATCCAGAGCAACAACTCGGATGTGAAGACCGACTCGCTGAAGAAGCTGGCCAGTCTCTCCCAGGACGTTACCTTTGCTCAGGAGTTCATCAACAGGAACGGCTTGAAACAAATCTTCTCTATTGTGGAGGAAGGGAAGGAGTGAGTATCAAGGAGAGGACTTTCCTTGCATTCTTCTCCCTTGCTAATGCTGCATGAGCTCTGAGCTGGGTGTTGGGGAGGACTCTGTTCCTGCTTTGTTGGTCTCTGTGCTGAGGCACGAAGGTCCTGTGATGATCTTAGCCTGCCTGGTTGCCAAACTCATGCCTGCCTGACCCTTCCAAGGTGTGCTGGTGCATCTCCTTGGAGCTCCTATCTCATGAAGGGTGTGGGACCTAAAGCCAGGCAGCACAGCGGGTGTTTCTGGGAAGCAGGGGGAGGGATCTGGGGTGGCTTGGCTTCCCCAAGGGCATGTCTGCGCTGATCTTTGTACCGTGATAAAGCAGCTTTCCAGAAGCTGTTGAGCTGCCCCTGCCTCGACTTCCTGGGATGACTAAGCGAGAGTCCAAGTTCTTACCCAACAGTCTCTCCTTTCTTCTCCTGCTCACTGCTTCTCCAGCTCTTTCTAATGTACCCACCAACATGGAACCGTGCTCCCATCTTATGGTGGTGATGGGGGTACCTGGAGCCATCCTCACTGCTCACCTGTCCCTCCAGCACAGGCGAGATGCTGGCTCACACCCTGAAGGCCTTCATGGAGCTAATGGAGCATGACTTTGTCTCCTGGGAGACTCTTAGTGCAGCCTTCATCAAGAAGGTGAGCGTCTTCCTCAAGCTCCACAGCCTGTGTCCTTGGGATCCCTTGTTGTCCTGGTCCCCCAGGCTCATCCTGCTTTATGTCTCGTAGATAGTGAGTTACGTCAACATGAACGTGGTGGATGCATCCATCCAGCAGCTCTCCTTGTCCATCTTGGAGAACATGGTGCCCACCAGTCGCCTCCTCTTTGAGCTAGTCAAAAAAGAAGTGACGCTGGATCGGCTCCTCACCCACCTGCAGGTGTAAGTGGAGAGGCCCCAGCACCATTGGGCCCCATCCAGCACTGGTGGGGAAGAGGGCATGGAGGGGATTTGCTGATGATCCCTGGCATGATGTTGTATCATCCCTTCCTGAACAACCTGTGGTGGGCAGCCTGTCCTGGCCCCACTGCTGGAGGAGGGATGGACTGTTCTGGAATCATCCCGATCCCAGGTCAGGTTCCTCCATGCCTGGCCTGATCTGTTCAGACATTTTGGTTCTTTAGCTGCTGTTTTTCTGGCATTGGCTCTTCCTTCCCTCTCCCTGGTGGGTTGAGGAGCAGTTGTCCATTGGGGTTGGGGTGGTGGAGCTGTGCTGAGGTTAAATCCCTCAGCTAAGGTGGGTTCTTCATTCCCTCCTCTTCCTCAGACCTCTGTGTCTCCTCGGTTTGGAGGTTTTCTTCCTTAGAAGAGGGAGAGGGTCGTGCCCAGGGCTCCAGGAGCCTGCAGCTCCAAAAGCTGCACCCATGGGTGTGCAGAGCACTATTTGACCCACCCATGGGTGCTCTGCAGGTCCCTGAGGACCACCTCACCCCTGACCCTGCTCTCAGCAGCTGCTCACTCAGGGCTCTGGCCTGAGTCCCCCAGCTCCATGCAGTGGGGTACAGCAGAGAAGTGAGGAGAGGACCCTGCTTCGGGGAGGGCAAGACCTTCCTCAGAGCTAGCGACTCTCCCCGTCCTCCTTCTCCTCCTCCTGCAGGACAAACGCCGAGCTGCAGCTGAAGGCCATGGCCCTGCTCATCGCGCTGCTCCTGGCTGCCACCGAGGCCGAGCGCCGGGTAAGGGGCTGTCCCACACCCCCAGGAGTAGTTCTCGGGGGATGCAGGACCTCAAATGACAGATGTATCGTGGCTGGTGGTGGCACAAGTGACCACGATGGCCCAGACCCAGCGCTTGGCACATCTGTGGTGGGGTCTTGGGCAGCTGGGTCTTCTGTGGTGTTGGTGTTCTCGGGGTTGGTGGGGCTGTGGGAGGTGCCTGGAGATGTTTAAAGTCAGTGTCCTCACTCTGCCTCTTCTCCTTGGCTGGCACAACCTCTGCTGGCAGCCCAGTGGGGCAGGATCTGTTTGAGCTGTAGAAGCTGGGGGCAGGTCTCCTGCTCACTGGTGTCACCCCTGAGACTACCAGGTCCTTTCTGTCCCCACCCTACCTCTGGTCCCCAAGCTGAGCTTCAAAGGGAACTTGGGTTGAGAGGGTGGTGTGTGGAGCTGGGGAACATCTCACAGCCTCTTCCCATCCTAGGACATGATGGACTACCTGAGAGAGAAGAACATCAGGCAGTTTATCCACAAGGTGTGTTCATTTGTGCTTCATCCTCTGTCCTTCCTCCCCAGCCTCTGGTGACCATGAGGGCTGGGTTGCCTGTGTGTTCCACACCCCTTCCTTGGTGCTGGCACCTGCAAGCCCAAGGTTGCACCCCTGGTTGCCTGCAGCTCAACGCACCCAACTCTTGCCCAACCCTGAGGGGAGCTGCCCTTTGAGCAGCAGGACCTGCTGGGCTTTGGCTGTTGGGCCCTGGGCTTGGAGGCACCAGGAGGAGCAGCCTGGAGATACCAGGCTGGTTGGGTGGGTTCATGGATGGTGGTGACTTTTTGAGACTGGAGACCTCTTGGGTCACCTGGGGCATGGAGGAAGCTGCAAAGCAGCTCCTGCTCTGTGGCCCACCAGGGCTGCCAAGGGCAGGAGGAACCTTGAGGAACCTCTCACTCATGGTCTCCTGTAGAACATCATCCACAGCTCCGAGCCAATGGGGGACGAGATGGCCCATTACCTGTACGTGCTGCAGTCCCTCAGCCTCAACCTGTGTGAGCGCCGCATGAGGACCTCCATGGATCCCTACTCACAGGTCTGCCACCAGCCCTGTCCTGGGCTCTTCCACCCATGCAAGTGGAGGCGGGTGAAGGTTCACCTTGGCCTGAACCCAGCACACTTGATCTCATTGTTGGCTTGTCATGGGAGAACCTCCTTGCGTGGAGCTCCACCAGCATCCCCTCCTCTGGCTTGTCCCACCAGGAGCAGCGGGAGCTCCTCCAGTCTCTGCGTCAAGCGGCCTTTGAGCCAGAGAACGAGGCACCTGCCAGCACCTTCAGCACCGAGCGCCGGCGATCCCTGTGTGCCAAGGAGTTCCGCAAGCTGGGCTTCATGGTGTGTCCTCCTCAAGCCCCTCCCAGCCCCACACTGGCTCCACCGCTTGGTGGCACCTTCTGGTGGCCTCCCATACCCTGGTGTCCCTGTTGATGCTGATGGGCCACCATGCAGTGCCTCCCTTCTGTGCCCTCGGGGCTCCGAAACTCAAAAGGCAAACCCGTGGAGGACTCTGATGCTTGGAGAAGCTTGGAGAAGAAAGCAGCAGCTGCTAAATGACATCCTTTTGTGTCCTCCTAGAACAACAGCAACCCAGCAGAGGACCTCCGCCGGGCCCCACCGGGACTCCTCGCCCTGGACAACATGGTGTATTTCTCCAGGCACACCCCTAACGCCTACAGCAGGGTGGGTGAGCTCTCCTGGAGAACTCCCCGGCACAGACATGCTGGTGGATCTCCACCTTCTTTTGCTTTCCCTGTGACCCGTCCACCTTGAATCCTGGGGTCAGTTTTGGGCCCCTCACTCCCAGAAGGACCTTGAGAGGCTGGGGTGTGGCCAGAGAAGGGCAACGAAGCTGGGGAAGGGTCTAGAGCAGGAGTGTGGTGAGGAGCAGCTGAGGAGGCTGGGGGTGTTGAGCCTGGAGAAAAGGAGGCTCAGGGGAGACCTGGCTCTGGACAACTCCCTGCAAGGAGGTTGGAGCCAGGTGGGGTCGGGCTCTTCTCCCAAGGAACAAGTGACAGGGCAAGAGGAAATGGCCTCAAGTTGCACCAGGGGAGGTTTAGGTTGGACAGGAGGAACAATTTTTTCCTGGCAAGGACTGTGAAGGGCTGTGCCAGTCTGCTCAGGGCAGTGGTGGAGTCCCCATCCCTGGAGGGGTTTCCAAGCCCTGGCGCTGTGGTGCTGAGGGACGTGGTTTAGTGGTGCCCTGGCAGTGCTGGGGGAACGGTTGGACTCCATGCTCTTAAAGGTCTTTTCCAACCAGAACAACTCTATGATTCGATGAAACCCTGGGTTTTGGGGAGACCTACCCACTTCTCTTAGGGATGGCTTAACTGGGGGGACAGTTCCACCGGGCCATTCAGGAGAAGGGTGGGATGTCTGAGCCTCACAATTGGGGCTGCCCTCTGAGCCCACAGCCCCATAACATGAGGCAACGGGTCCTCTCCTCCAGTTTGTCCTGGAGAACAGCAGCCGGGAAGACAAGCACGAGTGTCCCTTCGCTCGGAGCAGCATCCAGCTCACCCTGATCCTCTGTGAGGTCCTGCACGTTGGAGAGCCCTGTACGTTGTGCCCCTGCTCCTCCTCCCTGCCCCCTGGGGACAAGCCACCAGCCATGGGGCTGTGTACCTGGGGCCACCAAGCTCTGGCGTGGTGGCCAACAGCAGGGAAGGGGGTGGGATGTGTCCTGGTTCTCCTGGGCACTGCAGTCTGGGAGTCTGGCATCATCTGTCCTTCTCATCACAGGCTCGGAGACAGCTCAGGCCTTTTACCCTATGTTCTTCGGGCAGGATCACTTCTTTGAAGAGCTCTTCTGCATCTGCATCCAGCTGGTGAACAAGACCTGGAAGGAGATGCGTGCAACTCAGGAGGACTTTGACAAGGTGCGAGGGGGACGCTGGGGCCGTG
>VYZX01030150.1:58755-81887 GCA_013401335.1 Brachypteracias leptosomus
GGGTGAGGTGCGGAGGGGGCAGCTCTGTCCCAAGGGGAGGGAGATGTTAGTGTGGGGGGACAGCTCCATCCCAAGGGGACAGGGATGTCAGTGGGAGAGACAGCTTCATCCCAAGGAGAAGGGGACCTCAGGGAGGGACGGCTCCATCCCAAGGGGATGGGGACCTCAGGAGGGGGTGCTGAGCGTCCCCCCATCCCCTCTGCTGCAGACAAGCTCTGGTACTGCCGCCTGTCCCCCAACCACAAGGTGTTGCACTACGGGGACGTGGAGGAGGGGGTGCAGTCACCCCCCATCGAAAGCCTGCCCGAGAAGAGTAAGTGGTGGGGAGAGGAGAGGGGGGGAGGGTGGGAGGGAGGGGAGCCCTCTGCTCTGCCTGGCCCAGTGCCTGCTGGTACCGTGGAACTGGGAGCTGTGGGAGTCCAGGTCCGGGTGGGCTTGCTCCCCCAAGCCCTGAGTTGGGGGGAGCTTTGAGCCCCCTGCTCGGGCTCTGAGGAGCTGGGGGGGAGGGGAGGAAGCCCTCACAGCTCCTCTGCTTGCCCCAGTTCCTGTGGCGGACATGAAGCTGCTGTTGGTGGGGAAGGAGTGTCCACACACCAAGGAGAAGAGCTCAGGGAAGCAGAACAAGGTCAGCAGCTCCCTGGGCAAGGTGGGGTGGGGGGCAGCATGATCCCCTTCCCTCCTGCTGCTGGGTTTGGGGGAGGGTGGTAGGTTGGGTCGTTCCATGGATGGTGGAAGGTTGGGTGGTTCCATGGATGGTGGGAGATCAGGTGGGTTGATGGATGGTGGTGACTTTTTGAGACTGGAGACCTCTTGGGTCTCCTGGGGCATGGAGGAGGAGGCTGCAAAGCATCTCCTGCTCTGAGCCCCACTAGGGCTGCCAAGGGTCCACCTGAGCAGCCAGCTGCCCTCTGGGTTGTACCCCCAGGACGTCTTGGAGCTGGCCTTCTCCATTGTGTACGATGTGGAGGAGTACTGCCTCAACTTCATCGCCCCCACCNCCCAACTCTCCCCCAAAATCAACCCCCGGGGCTCTGTCCCCATCCCCTGCCCCAAGGGATAAAGGTACCAGCAGCCCTGGGACAGCCCTGGGGTGGAGGTGGGGGGCAGCACTACCAGGTATGAATCCACATCCCCACCCCCCGGAGGGGGGTGTTCAGGGGACCAGTCCCCCTCTCCCAGCACCATTTCACCCCCGCTGCTGGTACTTGCACACTTCAGCCCTGCTGCTGCACCACCACAAGCTACCTCCTCCCACCCCCCTGCCCCTCCCAGCACCTATAGCTGCTCCCAGGGGTGCTGCAGGTCGCTGGGGCTCTGACCCGCCCCGGTTTGGGACAATAAACACCCGTGGAGAAGTCTGGGCTGTGTTTGGGGAAGAGATCAGGCTCAGAGCAGGGTGAAAAGGGGTCAAAGCATGAGTGGGGCAGCACTGGGGGAGAGGTGGGAGGGTGAAGCCTGGAGGGTTTTGTTCCTACTGGTGGGTGGAGGAGCAGGCATGGGAGCCACCGAGGAAGGTGGCTGGGGGGCTACAGCGAAGCCTGTTTCCAGTTTGGAAGATTTAGGAGTACTGTAGGTGGTCCCAGTAACAAGCTGGGCAAGCTCAGCTGCTGCATGGTGGTCACTGCTCCTTGGGCTTAAAGCTTGGAGAGAGCATCCCGGCCAGGAAGAGCCTGTTACAGGGAAAGATGAGGCTGGGAGGGTGTCTGTGAGGCTGCTGCCCCACAGAGCCAGGCTCTGCAGCCCCTGTTCTCACCCCAAACCACCTCCTGGGAGCCAGCGGAGCTACGAGACGAGAGCAGCACGGCCCACGGGGCTGGGCCTGGCTCCTGATGGCTCTGCAGGCCTCGCCCTGCCGTGGGTCACCTCCTCCTGAGGGCTGGGGCGAGGCCTTGGGGTGCTGAGAGGGGAAGGGCAGGCACTGGCACCGTGAATCTGTGGGGAAAGGCCTCGGGGGTCCTCTGGAACCGGGGAGTGGAGAACACCCCACACCCGGGACCAGGGGAGGCCTGCGGGGACAGGGGGAGACCCCGGGGCGGAGAGACCCAGGGAGGGCAGGCCCGGGGCGGGGAACGGGGGAACCCCCAAAGCCTGGCGAGGGATCCGAGAGGGCCCTGGAGGGAGGAACCGGGAGAACCCCCAAAGCCCGGGGAGAGCCCCGAGGCGGGGCGGGGCAGGAGGAGCCCCGAGGCCTCCCCGGGCGGGGCTAAGCCCTCCCCGCCCCATCCCGGCTCTCACTTCCTGTGCGTCACTTCCGGCAGGGCCAGGAAGCGGAGCGCGGAGCCGGCGCGGCTATGGCGGTGAGTGGCGGGGCCGGGGGTGCGGGCGGCCGGGAGCCCGGGGCGGGCCGGGCCGGGGCGCTGACCGCCTCTCTCGGCTCCTCAGCCCAAGGGGAAGGCGGGCACCAAGGGCAAGAAGCAGATCTTCGAGGAGAACCGGGACACGCTGCGCTTCTACCTCCGCATCATCCTGGCGGCCTCCGTGAGTGCGGCCGGGGCGGGTTCCGGCGGGGCGGGGCCGGAGGGAGCGGGGCCAGGCCGGGCCGGGCCGACAGCCGTGCCGTGCTCTCTCCGCAGGCCGTGTACGCCGTGGTGAACCTGGTGATCTTCTACCCCGTCGCCTCCGCCTGGACATGGGTGAGCGGCGGGCCGGGCAGCGGGGCCTCTCCCGGTTCCCCCTCCCCGTGGCTTTTGCGGCTGACGGGCCGTTGTGTCCTTGCAGGCAGCGTTCGTTTTCAGCTCGGTGGTCTACGGCGCCAGCTACCGGTCCATGAGCTCCATGGCTAAGCCGGCGTTCACCGAGGACGGGGGCCTGGCCGACGGGGGGATCGACCTGAACATGGAGCAGGGGATGGCAGAGTGAGTGTCCCCCCCGCATGAGCCCAGGTGAGCAGGAGCTGCTGCCTGAGCGTGGACACAGAGACCCCCGGGGAGGGGGGGCTGGGCCATACCTTGCGCAGGCATGAGGGCAGCCGGAGGCCTGCAGCCATTTTTTTTCCTGAGAATGTCCCTAAAGTGGCCTCATTGCCTGGATTTTGGGCCTGGTGTACACTCCTTGTGAGCTGCCCCATGAGTGTGTCAGCACTGGGGTATGCCCCAGTAAGTACTGGTGTGTGATGGTGTTGTCAGGAGAGATAACTGACAGGCATTAGCACAGGGATCCTGTCAATTGCTGGCAAAAGGGGACAGAGCAGCTGTAGCACATCCCCTGGGGCTCTGAGGGGTTTCTGCCTGAGCAACGGGCCTTTGGGGTGAAGCTTATGATGCATTAAAATTAAGTGATGCTTGTCTGAGATGTGGGCTGTGCAAAACCACTCCTGGGAGGCCAGGCTGGGAGAGTTGGGCTTGTGCAGCCTGGAGAAGAGAAGGCTCCAGGGAGACCTGGTGGCCTTTCAGGACTTCAAGGGGACCTAAAGAAAGCTGGGGAGGGATTTTTTACAAGGGCTTGGAGTGACAGGATGAGGGGTGATGGCTTCAAACTGGAAGAAGGGAGATTTAGATTGGAAATGAGGAGGAAATTCTTCACTGTGAGGGTGGTGAGACACTGGCCCAGGTTGCCCAGGGAAGCTGTGGATGCTCCATCCCTGGAGATGTTCAAGACCAGGTTGGACGGGGCTTTGAGCAACCTGGTCTAGTGGGAGGTGTCCCTGCCCATGGCAGGGGGGTTGGAACTAGATGATCTTTGAGGTCCCTTCCAACCCAAACCACTGGGTAATAAAACATGGTGGGGGCAAAAGGTCCCTGTGCCTTTGTACCTGAGCCTGGGCAGAGTCCCCGGCCATGAGAGTGCAAAGCTAATGAGTTTAACCCTGTGAACACAAAGTTATAGCCAACACTTGCCGCTCCTCTGAGCACTGGAGTGTTTCTTAATCCAGTGTGTGCCACCAGCATTCTGACTTGTGTCAGCTCTGGTGTGACCAGCAGGACCAGGGCAGGAATTGTCCTCATGGCCTGGGCACTGGGGAGGCCCAACCTCCAATCCTGGGATCAGTTTTGGACCCCTCACTCCCAGAAGGACCTTGAGTGGTCAGAGAAGGGCAACAAAGCTGGGGAAGGGTCTAGAGCAGGAGTGTGGTGAGGAGCAGCTGAGGGAGCTGGGGGTGTTGAGCCTGGAGAAAAGGAGGCTCAGGGGAGACCTGGCTCTGGACAACTCCCTGCAAGGAGGTTGGAGCCAGGTGGGGTCGGGCTCTTCTCCCAAGGAACAAATGACAGGACAAGAGGAAATGACCTCAAGTTGCACTAGGGGAGGTTGAGGTTGGAGATGAGGAACAATTTCTTCCTGGCAAGGGCTGTGAAGGGCTGTCCCAGGCTGCCCAGGGCAGTGGTGGAGTGCCCATCCCTGGAGGGGTTTCCAAGCCGTGGAGCTGTGGTGCTGAGGGACATGGTTAGTGGTGCCCTGGCAGTGCTGGGGGATGGTTGGACTCAATGAAGGGCTCTTCCAACCAGAAGAACTCTGTGATTTAATGGCAGTGGGGGAGCTGGCACCTCCCAATACCCATTTACCTCTTGGGGGTGTCAGGTGTCCCCAGGGTGGTGGTTGAGCTGTGGGCAGCTGGTCACCCTCCACAGCTGCTCTCAGCTCTGCCTCAGGAAGAACCTGGAGGTGGATAAGCAGGAGGGGAGGAGGAGCCGGAGCCTCCAGCAGCTCTATCTCTGCTTGGGGACAATGTCCTTGGGGCACCTCTGCCCCTTGGTGACCCTGACTGTGTCTGTCAGTGGCACAGGGATGATTCCTAGAGAGCAGCTCCACTTTATGTCATGATATATGTCAAACCAGCAGGCTCTGGCTGCTCTGGTGGTTTTGCTGCTGATTTCCACCCCCCCAGGATTCCTCAGCTTTCTCCATGTCCCTTTCAGAGGGAGCTCTGGAACTCCTGAGGTGGCTTTATCTGTGTCCTGCTCTGGTTCTTGTAGGTGACCATGGGCTGTGGAACAGGTGGTGAATGTTTTGCTCCTCTTCCCTCAGGCACCTGAAGGATGTGATCCTGCTGACAGCTATTGTCCAAGTGCTGAGCTGCTTCTCCCTCTACGTCTGGTACTTCTGGCTCTTGGTAGGTCCCTGTGGTTCTCCTGGTTGCTCTTTCCCTGGCTGCAGAGACGAGGGTTTTATTCATTTCACTGCCCTGCTTTGAGCCAAACCTGTTTGCTGATAATTTGCTTTAATCTCCTTCCCTGCACAAGGGAATCCTGATCCCTTTGAGTCAACCACACAAACTGGGCCAGCCTCAGCCTTTCCCTCTGGCCCTGTGAAGGGGCAGTGACAAACCTGAGGTAGATCAAAGCCATCTTTGTGCACAGATTGTTTTTGTGGCTGTTAAAAAATCCCCCGGTTGCTTTGAGGTGGAATATTGGGAGCATGGAAAGTTCTCCCAGTCCAGCCCTTGCTCGCAGGTCCCGTTCTGGCTGGGGGTGGGGGGGGGGCAGAGTGCAGCCCAGGCCCTGCTGATCCCCCAGACACCATCTGGATCATTTTGTGACTCCAGAGGCCCGTGGGTGTTTTCTGGAGGAAGGAGGGGCAGGCTGGCCAGGCAGCTGGGTCCCTCTGGCTAACTCAGCCCCATCCCTCCACGTATGCGAGTTCCTAAACCATGCGAGACCAGGCTGTTTATTTTGGACACCAGCCACTGCCTCTGATTTCCGTGCCTCCTGTGGTGCCCCTGACCCAACCTATGGAGTCATTCCAGCTTCCTGGGCAGGCCCAGCCCCCCCCGGGCTGTCCCCAGGGTGACCAAGGCTGTGCCACGTGTGTCTTGCAGGCTCCGGGCCGTGCTCTCTACCTGCTGTGGGTGAACATCCTGGGGCCCTGGTTTGCAGCTGACTCTTCACCTGCTGGGCAGGAACCCAACGAGAAGAAGCAACGACGACAAGAACGGCGCCAGATGAAGCGTTTCTAGACCAGGCTGAGGAGATAACTCAACACCTCTCATCTCCATGCTGCTGTTCCATCGAGGGGGTGACTGACACCACCGCCGGCCTCTGGCGTCGCTGCCATCCCGCTGGAAAGGCCATGAGAGACTTCCCTTGGTTGGTTCTTGCTGCCAGTCGAGGCCTTGCTCCTTGGGAGGAGGAGAAGGGTTGATGCTGGGGTGTGTGGAAATGCCCTTTACAGCAGCGCTGGGTCGGGGATGGCAACGCTGAAGGAAATAGTGCATTAAAGAGCAGAGTCTAACTGAGCGTGCTGGCAGCGTGATGGGAGGGGTGAGAGGGGAGGGGGGCTGCTAAAAATCATAGAATCACACTGGTTTGGGTGGAAAGGGGCCTTTGAAGGTCATCTGGTGCAACCCCCCTGCAGGGAGCAGGGACATCTGCAACTAGAGCAGGTTGCTCAGAGCCCCGGCCAACCTCACCTGCAATGGTGCCAGGGATGGGGCAGCCACCACCTCTCTGGGCAACCTGGGACAGGCTCTCACCACCCTCAGCAGGAAACATTTCCTCCTAATAATCTAAATCTCCCTTTTTTTTTCAGTTTCAAACCATCCCCACTTGTCCTGTCCCAACAGGCCCTGCTAAAAGGTCCATCCCCACCTTTCTGACAGGCCTCTTGGAGTCCTGAAAGGTCCCAAGAAGGTGTCTCTGGAGCCTTCTCTTTGCTGGCTCATCTCCAGCTTTTCACCACTCCCCAGCACACCCTGCCTAGTGAGATGGGCACAGGGGGTGCTGGGAACTGGGCTGGCAGCCAACCTTGGAGCTTTTGGGCTGGAGCCTGGTCTCTGGAGCCACACATTGGCCTGTGCTACTCCTGGAGGGGCTCAGTGGGATGAAAAGCTACAGCTAACAGAAGCCAAAACTAAATCTGTGGTTTGGGTTTGTTTTCTTTCTTTCAAATCAGCTCTCCTGGGGGTGGCACAGCCAGGACCAGTGTTAGAGACCAGAAACAGCTCAGGGCACCTTCTGCTTCTGCCTGCTTTGATTTATTAATGTTGGCCCTGCCCAGTATTTTGCTCCCCCCCCCCCCCGGTGACCCCTTGCTGCTCCTGACGCACCAGCTCGGAGCCGTGCAGCTCTGCCTTGGCAAACCAGACACAGGAGCAGGGTTCACAGTGGTGCCAAGCTGGCTTTTGATGCTACCCACCACCATTTGGCCATGTGGTTTTGGGGTTGTTTTGGGTTTTTTTTCCATGACATCATTTTTATTACACACTTTCTCCTAACATCAAGCCCAATCCCCACCCAGAGTCCTCTGAGCCAGGCAGAGGGGCTGGAGTTGGGGCACAGAGTGATGGTTAATTGTGGGTAAATATCTGGGGGAGAGGGGGGGAGGGCAGGGAGTGGGGGATCAAAGTCCTTCCTGCTCCTGAGGGGCATGAGGGAAGGGGGAGAGGGAAACTCATGCACGGGATGATCCCAGCACTTATTCTGGGCTTCCACACACAGCCCAGTCTGCTGGCCCTGTGCTGGTGCCCCCACTCTGCTAAGAACCCTAAAAACAACCCCCAGTTTCAAGCACCCCCAGCACAGCCCCTCCAGGGCCCAGCATCTCCTTGGCTCTCCCTTTGCTCCCTCTGAACCCTCGTCTCCAGCTCCCCAAAGCCAGGCAGTCACCCCCCAAAACACCCAGGGGATGGGGTGGGGTTGGGGGGGACACATCAACATGACCCACACTGGCCCCCCCCACCCTACACAGCAGAACATGCACAGCAGAGCCCCAGGCTCTGCCTGCTCCTCAGGGCTCCAGCCCCACTAATGCTCCAGTAAACGGCACCAGTTAAGGCCTCAGGGCACTGGTTTTGGTGGGGGATGGCCCCTCAGTCAGGCAGCAGCTGCTCCAGCTCCTCCTCATTCAGGCCGTTGGTGGTGAGGATGTGGTCCAGCTGCTTCATGTACCTCTCCAGGTCCTGCATGAAGTGGGGGATGCGGGTCTTCTCCAGCACCCCAAACTTCTTCAGCCGGTTCACGTCTTCGTAGGAGACCTGATGGGATGAAGGGAGATGGGGTCAACCCTCAGCATCCAAGGAGGGCATCTGGCCCCCTCCAGGGTGTGCCTCCCACTGCCCAAACACCCGTCCTGCCCGTGGGGAGGCACCAGGGGGAGGGGGATTTGCAAGGATTTGGGGGTTTGGTCATTTTTTGTCACTGTGGGGACAGGAAGGTCTGGCAGAACTTCACCTGCAGGGTTAAGCCTCTCCTATGGAGGAGAAGGGATTGTTCCATCCCTCCTTGCACCTCACTGATACCCCAGAAACCCCAGGGAAATGCAAAGTGCCACCAGCCAAGGGCTTGGTTTTGGGAAGGCCCAATATGAGGGTGGTTGATCACTGGAACAGGTTGCCCAGAGAGGTGGTGGAGGCCCCATCCCTGAGACATTCAAAGTCAGGCTTGATGGGGCTCTGAGCCACCTGCCCTAGTTAGAGATGTCCCTGCTGATTGTAAGGGGGTTGAACTAAATGACCTCTGGAGGTCCCTTCCAACCCAACCCATTCTATGATCTATGACTGAGGGAGCTCTGTGAGCTTTGGGCTGGGCTGGAGGGTCTGAGATCAGGTGCCCCCACCCCAGCTGGTACCTTTCCAAGGGCAGCCAGCAGCGGGAAGTCGATGGTCTGCCGATGGCGCAGGATGCGCAGGATCCCGTCCAGGTACACCTGGTCCTTACTGAAACAGCCTGGAAGGGCAGGAGAGGCTGGAGCTGGCTCCCCACCACCCTCCAGTGTGATGGGACTGGGCTGGGGTGACACCAGAGTGCCAGGGCTCAGGCGTTGCTGGTGCCATGGCCAGCACTGCTGGGTCCCAAAGGGTGAGCGCAGAGGAGCAGTGGTGGGGACCATGGAGTGAGAGCCCCACACCTCTCCACCTTCCTCCCAATGGATTTAATGGTAAACCATGGCAAGACTCTAAATGCATCCCCCAAAATGCTCAGTTTTTCTTCTCCTTTGGCTGCTCCCTCCCTGTGCCAGTTGCTCCCATCAGCCCATAACCCCCTATGGGGCTCCCATCCCTTCCCAGGTCACCCAGAGCAGCCAAAGAGCTGATGTACTGGGACCACATGGAAAAAATCATCACCAAAAAGTGTAAACCCATTGAAAAGCGCTGCCAGGGATGGGGAGGGCACAGCCACCATTTCTAAAGCTGCTGTGACCACAGGACCAGGTACTTCCAGTACCTGAAAGGGGCCCATAGGAAGGCAGGGGAAGAACTATTCACAATGGTTTGTGGTGACAGGACAAGGGGTGATGGTTTTAAGCTATAAAAAGATAGATTTAGATTGGACATTAGAAAAAAGTTGTTTAATATGAGGGTGGTTGATCACTGGAACAGGTTGCCCAGAGAGGTGGTGGAGGCCTCACCTCTGAAGACATTCAAGGTCAGGCTTGATGGGTCTCTGAGCAGCCTGCCCTAGTTAGAGATGTCCCTGCTTAACGTAGGGGGGTTGGACTAGATGACCTCTGGAGGTCCCTTCCCACCCAACCCATTCTGTGATTCTACGACCAACGACGCTCAACCCACCCAGCACCAAAACACCCCCTCCACCACCACCACCACCACCAAGACTCAACTCCCTTCCAAACCCCAGAAGGCTTCCCACCCATTGAGCAGTACCTGGCTGTGAGGTGTCAGTCTGGCCCCTCTTGGCCCTCACGCAGTACTCCCACCGCACCCCGGCATCCTGCACGTACTGCTCCAGGTCCTGGAAGAGCGCGGAGAAGGAGAGGCGGCTGGCGCGCTCGATGGTGTAGTAGAGCAGGGCTGCCCGCCAGAGGAAGGGCTGCTTGCGGAACAGGACGCTGTGCAGGCTGGCCAGCCCCTCCTCCGTGGGGTTGGCAGGCTTCAGGCTGTACTGCTTGCGGCCCTCCGAGCTGTGCCAGGGCTGACGGGTGTTGTTCACCCCCCGGAGGTAGTGGGTGCCTGGGGAGGAGGGGGGGTTAGCAGTGTCAGTGGCTGCAGGCTTCAAAATGCTTGGTTCAACCCCCCACCCGTCCATGGAGGTGCTGGGGTTAGGACTCAGCACCCATGGGTGTCAGCTGAAGGTGGTGTCTGGGATCATAGAATTGTCAGGGTTGGAAGGGACCTTAAAGATCATCTAGTTCCAACTCCCTGTCACCGACAGGGACGCCTCCCACTAGACCAGGCCACCCAGAGCCCCACCCAGCCTGGCCTTAAAAATTTCCAGGGATGGGGCTGCCACCCCCTCTCTGGGCAACCTGTTCCAGTGTCTCCCCATCCTCATGGTGAAGAACTTCTTCCTAATGTCTAATCTGAATCTACCCACCTCTAGTTTTGACCCATTCCCCCCAGTCCTACCACTACCCGACATCCTAAATGGATGGCTGCTTGTGCCAGCACCCAGGGTGGGGGCAGGCATGTGGGTGCATGGCGGGGTGTATGACACCCCCTGCCCTGCACACAGAGAGGGACCCTAGTGGCCTCAGCCCCTTCTGAAACCTGCCCAGGAGCAGGTTCTGGAACCCCTTTCTGCTGGGAAAGTTGGGCTTGTTCAGCCTGGAGAAGAGAAGGCTCCAGAGAGACCTTCCTAGGGACTTGCAGGACTTCAAGGGGCCTGTCAGAAAGGTGGGGACAGACTTTCTAGCAGGGCCTGTTGGGACAGGACAAGGGGTGACGGTTTTAAACTAAAAGAGGGAGATTTAGACTAAAGAGAAGGAGGAGATTGTTGCTGCTGAGGGTGGTGAGAGCCTGTCCCAGGTTGCCCAGAGAGGTGGTCGCTGCCCCATCCCTGGCACCATTGCAGGTGAGGTTGGCTGGGGCTCTGAGCAACCTGCTCTAGTTGCAGATGTCCCTGCTCCTAGATGTCCCCTGGACTAGATGAGCTCTAAAGGTCCCTTCCCACCCAAACCATTCCATGATTCTATGCCTCCTTGCAGGACCACCTTGGTGGATCACCAAGGTGGGTACCACTTTGCCCCGTGGTCCCCGCAGCCCTGGGGGCCATTACCCTGGTGACAGGCAGAGGATGGTCACAGCAGCTCCCCTGCCCTGCCTGTCACCCTCAGACCCCCCCCCCACTGACCTATCTCATGGCGCAGCATCCCCTCCAGCCAGTGCTGCCGGGCTCCAGCCAGGTTGATGGCCAGTGTTGGCCTGCTGTCCTCCACCATCATCACTGCCTGGGACAGGAGATCATCCGTGAGCTGCACCACCACCTGCAGAGGAAGAAGAAGGAGGTGACATCCACCAGCACTGCCATGGGAGGAGATGCTCAGCTGGGTCTTGGCTCTAAGCAGAGGCTGAGATGGGGGCGGGTGGTCAGAAAAAGCCACGTGTGCCGTGGGCAGCACCATCACCAGCTCCTCAGTGGAAGCACAGACAGCAGGAGCAGGTGAGGAGGGCACTGAAGGGCTGCTGAGAAGAATGGATGATCCCACAGTGGAGCAAATAACTCCTTTAATCTCTTTACAGTCACCAAACTTGAGCACACAGCTCCTGGGCACCCTCCTCCAGCACCCCTCTGGCTCCAGTATCCTTCTGGCTCCAGCATCCCCCCCTCTGCTCGTTTCCATGGGCTCCTCACAATTTTATGGCCACACATGATGAGCATCCTCTGGAGACCTGCCTGGTCCTTCTCCTGCACCCCACTAGCACAGGAAATTCAGTCATTGAATGAACCCTCCTCTAAACAACCAACAGCACCCACTTTGTTATGGGTCCGACCTCTAGACCCCCATAATAAACATCTCCTGAGGGAACCAAGGCTCTGGCTCCATTTTCATGGGCTCTCCTGTGGATTCTGCCTTTCGAGGCTCCAAGAGATGAGCAGTGGGATGGACTGGAGCCAGCCCACCCTCGCAGCAGGCCACGACTGACAGCAGGGATGGGTAGTGCATGCACAGGACTGGAACATCTTTATATGGAAAAAACCCAGCTATTTTGGGAAACCTGGCTATTGCAAGGGCTGGAGCCAAGCCAAGCAGCAGCATCCAGCTTCAGACCTGCAGTGACTCGAAGCCAAGCAATGCTTGGGACCTCTGGGCACACACCAATTCCACCTCAAAACCCTTCTGCCACGTCCATATTAGCTCTAAAACCTGCCTATTCTTCCACAGCTCACTTTTCAGGATGGAAATGTGCACATAGCTTACTGTGAGACAAGTCTTTTCTCTTGTTTTTTTTTAAAAAAAGAGAGGAGACCAAAGGATTTTGCTTTAACCCAGGTTTATTACTGTGCAAAGCTGCTCAGAGAAGCTCAAAGTGCAACGTTAACAGAGCAGATTCTACCAGTGGGCAAATAAACAGCATAAAATACTTACAGTGCAACTGCTTACCTGGATTAAAACATACCAGTGTGACAGAGAGGCCACTCCAAGTCACAGCTTCACCACCAGCAGGAATAAGGAGGCCAGGTTTTGGGATGAATTTAACCAATTCCCACCTCTTACGTCAGCACCATGATGGGAACACAGCCCTGACACCCAACATGGCAATCCTGGGATGTGGGCAGGGAAGGGGAGAGCCAGGGGATGAGCTTCCACCGAAAGAAAGAAGATGAGGAGCACATTTCATCATTGCAGAGCTTTTCCCGCTCCCTCGAAGATGCTGCAGCCCAGAAGTGGTGCCTGGACGCTGCGACAGCCCCTGGACCCCAGGTCTTTGCATCCTGACCCTACAGGGAACACTGGAGATGATGCAGTGTCAGCTGGAGCTCCACGACCAGGACACAGGATGCTCAGCTGGCTGGAGTGGTCCACAAGGCCAGGTCCACATCTTGTCATGTTTCACTGCCTCTATATGAAAAAAAATCAAACCCAAAGAGGTTGGAATTTAGGAAAAAAGATGCAGAAAACCTCACTCCTTCCCTAGGATGAATACTCATCTGCTTTCCCCCAGTCTATTAAAGAACTACCCCTCCAGAGCTCCTCCTCTCTGCTTTTCTCCATCTTCCAGCTGCTCATCCTTGGCCACATGATGCTGGATTCTTCCAGTCAACACAAATTCAGCAGCTCCATGTCTCCTGTAGCACTATTACATGGATTAATGCTCCATGTAGCTCATCTCTGACATTCTGGTGACCTCCAGCTCTCCCTTCCCACCCACCTGGCACCTGAATTCCCATCCCAATGAAATATCTTATTATTATAACCCAAATATCTGCCCACAGCCTGTCCATGGCTTTGTGTCCTGCATCCTACCTTGGTCTTACCCACCTGAGCATCCTACCAAGGCTGAGCTTCCCTAAAACAGGGACACTCCACACCTTAATAATCATTAAGAAACATTCAGAATAGAGAGTTCTAGCTTTGAAAGAGATGATTTTTATATTATTTAAGGGGTGGGATGTTATGCTACAGGAAAAGTCACCATCCTGAGATGGCTAAAGCCTCAGCACCATTATCTCTTTTTTTTAACCCCCTTATCTGATATCACTATGCAGGGGGTGAGCAAAGAGAAACACAGCAAATGGCTGGAAAATAAGAGGTGGCCGAGGATGGAGGAAGATCCAAGGGCACAGAAGAATTCAGTTTGCAACAAGCTGGAGGCCGAGCACAGAGGGAAGGGTGTAGTTGAAGCAACCAGTCTGTGTTTGCAGGAATCAAGGAAAACTCCAGGCAAAGCCACCCCAGATCTTTTCGAGGAAGAATTCAGGTCAGAAGCAGCACTTTTGATTTTTTTTTTCTGCTCTCACGATGAAGAAAAGGTAAAGACAACACAGAAACAGCAAAGCTCAACTTAATTATAGAGTGGAAACTATTTTGCCTTGTACAAGAGCTTGATGGCATCAAGTGAAGGGATCAGGGAGCAGATTCAGGGCGAAGAATCATCAGTAAATCAGGTCAGCAAATTAATAGCAGGGGTTTTGCAGGCAGCAAAACATCCCCCTGACTTGGGAATGCCCAAGGAGAAATCCCTCATCCCTGTCCTGAGGATGCAAAGATCCTGGGACAGAGCTGGGGAGGGGAAGGAGGGACAGAAACTGATCCAGGGGTTGGGAAGTGGGATTAGACACCACCCAGAGAGGCCGAGAGCTCCTGTAGCTGCAGTCACAGTCCTGGTGAAGGGACACCACTGATGGGATCCCAGCTAGTGCTGGTGAGGCTGTTGACACCTCACAACCCCAGGGATTGCCACACAGCACTTACCAACAGGGCTGGGGTTCCTCTCTGCAAGCTGGGACCTCCCGAAATCCACACGGAGACCTCTGAGCTCCGGCAGCATCTCAGTCCTGAGCCAGGAGAAAAGCAGAAGAGCTTCAGGATCTGCAGCTCAGATGCCCACAGAGCAGCTTTTGAAGACCCAGGGTTAATTGTAGTGCAAATACTTACTCAGGAGCACGGTGCCTGCGGTGCCAGAGAGTGGGATCCTGCCTTTGCCCGTCGGTGCCAGGGACACAGGGTGCCTGCAGTCACTGCCACCAGCCTGGCCCTGTTGCCTGCCAGGCCTGGGGTTAGTTTCTGGGTCAGCACAACCCCCCACGCTACAGTTTCTTTTGTTTTAGGGGTTTTTTTAATCTAACAAAGCCATCCCAGGATGTATCAGGAAAGAAAACAGCAGCACAGACAGGGCACAGCAGGTCAGAGTCAGGAATCACAAACGTAGGAGCAGGGAGGGAGACACATCTGAGATCACCCAGCTCCCCAAGGGGGTGTTAAATTATTATTATTAGTTATTATGCTGAAGTTTCAGCAAGTTTTTGCTCTGTTCAGGGGACAAAGTTCAGCCGCATTGCTCTACTGAGAGCAGATGAAACCCTTCCCACTGCCCTGCCCCAGAGAAATTTGAGGAAATTTGTAATGGGTGGGAATGAACAAAGCAATTCTTGAATGGTTTGAAAAGCACTTATCAGAAGTTTGGGATAAAAGGGCTGATGTGCAAATATAATTATTGAACCTGGTGCTCCCTTGAGCAAAGGGGAAACTCCACAGGGCTGGAGGGAAGCCAGTTGTGCACCAGTATGTGTGGGTAAAGGTGGCTTTTGGCCCAGCCAGAGCTCAGTTCGGGTTTAGACTGACAGAGAAGAGCAAAATAGCTGAATTTAATCAATTAAAATCAGGAGGGAGATCACAACTAGTCAGTCTGTAGGTGAGACTGGCCAGCTGCTCAGCTGGGTGTTGGGACTGGTTCTGGGTATTAAAAGGCTGCTGAATGATGGGAAGAGATTTGCAGAAATCCTTTCTGACCTCAGCAAAGGCTTTGGAAGACCAAGGTTTCAAATCCACACCCCAGGGAGGGATCAGGGCAGACCAAGGGGGCTGGAGGAGGAACATCCCCTGTACAGATGGGACCTTGGGGGACTGCTGCCTCCTGCTTTTGCAGGCATGAAACATCCTTGGGTATCACCAAGAGATGTGATGTGCTTGTGAACAACTCTGCTTGGAGATGGAGGTAGCAAGTCAGAGCTAGGAAAAATAGCCTGGCCAAGAGGCAGTGGTGAGGAAGCCCCTTGTGCCAGCCAGCCCTGCAGCCCCACAAGCCAAGAAAAGCAAAGCCAGGTCCAGAAATTCTTCTTAGCACTTGAACCCAGGACATTGAAAGTGTTTTGCCCACACCTTGCTGGCAGAAAGGGGAAAAAAAGCTCCTTAACTGAAACTGCGGGACATCCCACGGTGGACGCTGCTGGGGGCACAGAGAAACCAGAGTAAGAGAGGCTGAATTTCCCCCCGTTCCATCCCCCACTGCTGCCATCACATCTTAACCACACATTTCCCAGCCTTAAAACTTGAGCTTGGGGTTTCAAAGAGCCGTAACGTGGCAGATCCTGCAGGACAGCAGGAAATCTCTTCCCTTTCAGGGCCGGAGATGTCTGCCATGCCACCGTTAACAGCACTAATTAATCCCTCATGCACCCAGCAGAACGCTCCCTGCATGGCTACGTGGCCAAGCAGCAGCTCCTCTCTTTCTCTCAAGCATAAAAGGGAGATATCCACTGCAAAAATCATGGGGGAATGGTGGGAAGCAGCACCCACCCCCTAAACCCGGGGTACAGCGAACGCAGCAAAGCCAGGCGTGAAAGGCCAAGAGGGCTCAGAGTAGAAGAGTTTCTTCTTTGTACCCAAAATGCTTCTGAATCAGTTCATTTTATCAGAAAAGAAACATTGTGCAGCTGTGTGATAAGGTGGGGATGCTGATTACCTCTCCCACACAGCCCTCCTTCTGCATGTACTTTCGGATCACCGACCAGATCTGGCACTTGCTCAGCAGCCGCCCGCCTGTGGCCACCTCAAAGCTCTCGTAGGTCCCGTACTTCTCCAGGACAGCACGGATGATCCTGATTGCCTGCAGCACACAGAAACCAACCTTCAGCTCAAACACCCTCTTCTGCTTCAAAACACATGCTAAAACCTCCACACATGTAATAAAGCCCAGAGGAGATAACCCCTGATCAATGCCTGGGAAGTAAAATGTGGGTCTGCAATAGCTATAAAGCCAAGGAGGTGGCCACCAGGACAGAGGGACAACCAGCACGACCCCCAGGATGTTCTTGCTGGTTTTTATCACCCTTGCAAGCACCTGCAGTGGGCAGCAGCAAAGCAGAAGAGCTGCCAGAGTGTAATGCCATGGTTGTTTTCCTCTTTTCTGCTTTTGGTTCTCCTCTCGTGCACCAGCACTTGCACAAAGAGCTCCAGATGATCTGTATTTTCACTCCAAGGGTCCCTCAGTGCAAGCCCAGCAGTAAGGCTGGGCATCACCCCCAGCAGCTTCCTATAAGGAAGAACTTCTCCCAGTTTATTCCCATAAGGAAAAAAAATCTTTGGTGTAAGGATGTTGGAGCCTAGCCCAGGCTGCCCAGAGAGGTTGTGGAGTCTCCTTTTCTGAAAGGATTCCAAACCCACCTGGATGTGATCCTGGGCACTCTGCTCTGGTGACCTGCTGGAGGTGATCTCCAGAGGTTCCTCCTGACCCCCACCATGCTGGGATTCTGGGATTCCCCCTCTTTGGCCAGGGTCTTGGCACAACCAACCCACCACACACCAACAGCCTCCTCATAAAAGCTGTGTTATTAGTGTTAACATTTATGGAGCATCTATAAAATCCAAGTGTTTATTAGCATGTTTCCTTCCCCAGAAGTGAGCTGGCACTGCAGGCACTTGCAAGCAAGGACCTTCTCCAGGCTATTAATACATACTCCAAACCAGGTGGTGACAACTTTGCACCAAAGCTGGAGTTTCTCCAGCAGTTTTATTGCATCCATAAACCTGGCTGAGCTGCTGCTGGGCTTCCCAGCCCAGGACCAAGGGCTGCTCCTGGATGGTGTGGGTTTTACCTCCTCCTTTCTCAGAAGCTCAGCATGGTGGGGAGCTCTGGAGATCACCTGGTCCAACCCCCCTGCTCCAGCAGGTCACTCAGAGCAGGGTGCCCAGGATCATGTCCAGGCGCTTTTGGAATCTCTCCAGAGAAGGAGACTCCACAACCTCTCTGGGCAGCCTGGGTCAGGCTCTAACACTCTCACACCAAAGACTTTTTCCTTTTCCTTTTCTTTGCTCTTGTCCAGGCTCCAGGCAGGAGCTGAAGGTCACCAAGGATCTGGAGATGGATGCTCACCACCAGTACCAGCACTCAAACCACCCAACACCCTGTAGAGGGGCCTCTTGTCCGTGTCTGGTGAGCAGCTTCCCTACCCCAGCAGAAGGTTCTGATTTTCCTTCCCTGGACAGTTTTTCTCTGCACAGCTGGTTCTTATTCTCGAGTCACTTGTGTCTTTCCAGGAGAAGTTCTGCAGGGATTTTTGTGGGTTGGCTTCTGGGTTTTTCGTTGCTGTCGGGGTTCTTTGTTTGGGATTTTTGCTTTGTTTGCTGAGCGATCAGGATCGTTTTGGCAGTGCTGCAAGGTGCCTCCTGCTGACAGCAGCAGAAAAACAACCATTTCTTCCTCCCACCTCTGCTCAGCCACTTGCTCTCTCCTCCCCGTGGACCTAAAGCACCGAGCCAAGAGAAACCCAGCACAGCTGGTGCCCAGGAGTGAGCAGACCAAAGCCCACGCTCCTCCCTGACCTCCTGCTCACATCTCAGCCAGCAAAATTCCTCAGCTAACAAGTTCAGTGTTCCCAGAGCATCCCAAGCCACGATCCCACCATCTGCAGTGGGACACCACATCCTCCAGCCTCAGCTCCACGCTGGTCCTGCTCACGTCACAAATCGGGGACTTGATCTCCAGAGCGGAGGGCTTCCGTGGGGCTAGAAGAATCCTTCAGGTCTATTTAAATAATAAAATAACCGCCCCAAGCATGTGCAGAGCAGCAGGTTGGAAACAGGGAGCTGGTGTTGGTTTGTCCACCCTCGTTCAAGGATGCTGGTTTAGCAAAACATCTTTTATTTCAGCTCCACAATCAACGTGGGTTTTTAAAATAGAAGTTAGCTGGCGAGGAGAGAAGGTTTCTCAACACAAAAGGAGGTTACTGCAGGGCACGAGCAGAGGAACAGTGCCATGAACTTGGAAAAGCATGTGCAGAAACACCCAATGCTTCACATCTCTCACAAAGGGTTTGAGGACCCAGGGTGAGAACGTTGGCACTGGTGAGGAACACTTCATTTCAGCCCCTCAAAGTAATGGGCAAGGGAAAAACATCTCAATTATTCTTATGACTAAGGGCTTAGAAAGCTGTTTACAGAATGAGCCTGAATCATCCGGGGAAGAATTGGGGCAGAGATTCAGGAAGTCAGGCAAGAAGTCAACATCCAAAAAATAATAAATAAATGAGTGAAGAAGCTGTTGTTTGAAACACCAGATGGAAGCTCCCGGCACGGTGGAATTTATTGTAGGAGGTTTTTTATCTGCTCCCTTGGATGGAGCTAAAAAGGGCTGTTGTGGCCAAAAGGATGATCTTGCCAGAGGTGGGATGTCCAGTCTGAGGAGCAAACTGGTTTTGGGGCTCCCAGCCCGAACCCAGAGCAAAGGGAGGGAGCAGCACCATTCCTGCTTCCACCTGCATCCAGGGAAAGCTTGTTGGTGGGCAAAGCATCAAGCAAGACCTGCTTCTCATGCGTCACCCACACACTCCAGCTGCTTCTCCATCATTTCTACTGCAACAAGTGCAAAAAGTCAACAGCAAGGGCTTCCTGATGGAGCACCAGCTCCTAACCAGCGCTGTGCCTCCAGAAGCAAGAACCAGTTTGATGCTGGTAGCATCACCAGTATGACCATCACCCATGTCAACCACAGAGCACATATGATACCTGAAGGTAGGCTTGGTAATTAAAGAATTTTAAGAAATAACAGGGCAAGTGTGCTGAAGGTCTGGTAGAGCAGAGCAAGATGGGGCTGCAGCCTAGCAGCAGGAGCAGGGAAGGAGAGCCGACCACGAGGTTTCCCATGGATCATCTGGAGCGGTCCCATCATTGAGTCATAGAGTTGTTCTGGTTGGAAAAGACCTTTAAGATCATCAAGTCCAACCATTCCCCCAGCACTGCCAGGGCACCACTGTCCCACATGTCCCCAGTCCAACCATGTCCCTCAGCACCACAGCTCCATGGCTTGGAAACCCCTCCAGAGATGGGGACTCCACCACTGCCCTGCGCAGCCTGGGACAGTGCCTGACAACCCTTCTGGGGAAGAAATTGTTCCTTATGTCCAACCTAAACCTCCCCTGGTGCAACTTGAGGCCATTTCCTCTTGTCCTGTTGCTTGTTCCTTGGGAGAAGAGCCCGACCCCACCTGGCTCCAGCCTCCTTGCAGGGAGTTGTCCAGAGCCAGAAGGTCTCCCCTGAGCCTCCTTTTCTCCAGGCTCAACACCCCCAGCTCCCTCAGCTGTTCCTCACCACACTCCTGCTCTAGACCCTTCCCCANCCAGCCGGTTGCCAGCCAACACCCCAGGTCCTTTTCCACCGGGTAAACAGCCCGGTGTCATACATCGAGGGCACCGGCAGCGGTACCGGCGGGATGACCTACCGGCAGCTCCCCACAGCCCTGTCCAGCCGCCCCTCCCCGGCCCGGCCCGGCGGCCCCGCCTCACCTGGGCGACGAAGCGGTCGGAGGCGGCCCCGTACTTGTCGAGCACGGCGGCGGGCACCGGCTCCGCGTACTCGAACTGCGGGTCGTAGGCGAAGCTGGCGCGGAAGAACCGCTCCCGTTCCGCCTCCACGTTGCGGGGCCGCAGCGCCACAAGCAGGCAGGGGCTGCTCCGCCGCCCCCCCCCGCCGCCGCCGCCGCCGCCACCCCGAGAACGCGCCGCGCCGCCCCGCCAATCGGCGCCGCGCCCGGCGCTCCGCAGCCAATAGGAGAGGAGGGGAGAGGGGGAGCCACGCCCCCTCCCCCCGCGCCACGCCTCGCGCGGAACCGGCGCCGCCCGCGGAGCGGAGAGAATGGAACCGGGTGTGTGTGCGCGGGAACGGGGCAGCGGGGATACCCTGGCAGGGTCACCGGCCCCGCCTGCACTCCCAACCCCGGCTGCGTCACCGGCCCCGGCCGCACCGCCACCCTGCTGGCATCGCCAGCTCCATCTGCATCACCAGTCTTGGTTGCATCGCCAGCCCCGGCTGTGGTACCGGTCCCGGTTGCCTCACCAACACCAGTTGCACCGCCATTCCTAGCTACGTCACCAACCCCAGTGGCATCACCATGCCCAGCTATGTCACTGACCCTGGTAGCATCACCAGTGCCGGCTGCATCACCAGCCCTCTTTGTGTCACCAGCCCTGGTTGTGCCACCAGATCCATTCACATTGTCATCCCAGTCGCATCAACAACCAACCCTGGTTGCATCTCCAGCCTTGGTCTCATCACCAGTCCTGGTTGCATCTCCAGCCCTGACCACATCACCAGTCCAGGTTGCATCTCCAGCCCTGACCACATCACCATCCCCAGTCATGTCACTGAGCCTGGTGGCTTCACTGAGCACGTGGCTTTTCCCAAAGCCCCATCTCATGAGGTGTCACCAGGAGCCCTTCTATTCTTGGTGAGCGGTGGCTTTGCTAACCCACCGTGAAGGACCAAGCAGCAGCGCTCAGAAGCAAAGTATGTTTATTATTTTATAAATCTGCTGACTTGGAGTCGGTCTCACCTGGGGAGCCCCGGTGCTCTTGCAAGCCCCACCAGCCGTGCCACCCCCATGCCACCCTTGTGCCACCCCCGTGCCACCCCGGTAGGTGGGAACCCAAGCTCATGACGAGAGTTGCTGTGTCCCAGGTGAGCAGAGGCTGATCAGGGCTCCACGGCTTCTAAAACAACTAAACGTGTCTTGCTAGCGAGGAGGGCTCATGCAGATGCCCTAATTGGTGTGATGTTAATGAGCTGGCAGCATGGTTAATTATCCACCCACTAATGGGAAGAGCCAAGCCTCTGAAGTAGAATTAATCACCGTTCCTGAAAGAGAAACCAGTCAGCATGGATGTGGGTGCCAGCCCATCCACCTGAGCTCTTGGTCTTGCTCCTTTTTCCCTCCAAACTCAGCTCCAGGTCCTTTGCTCCCCTTGCTTGTGGTAACCACCAGCATGGAGGGAAGCTGATCCTCACGCCTTTCAGTTCTTCCTGGGCTCCTTAAGGACTTTGTGCCCAGGTTGGATCTTCTCCTCTTTCTTTCCTTCAGGGCTGGGTCTCCCCTGGCCCAGATCCCCTTGCTCCTGTGGGTTCCCCAGCAGGATTTCGTTGATGGAGCTGAGTGTCAGGTTGCTGAAGACCATGTTAAGGTGGTCGACACCTCGCAGCTCCTGGACGTGCACCTTCTGCTTCTGCTGCCCATGCCAGCGCTTGCACAGCTCCAAACTGCGGACGTTAACGGTGTCGTCCCCGTCACCATAGACCATGTCCACGGGGTCCTCGTAAGGAAAGTGTTCGTCATAGATGTAAGTCTCCACAGTGGGGTAGCCTGTGCCGTAGAGGCAATACGTGTCCACCCCAGGAGGGGGTAAGTCCTTCAGCAGGTCCTTGGTGTCCTCCCACATGTACCAGCCATCCTCCAGGTTGATGTCGGTGAAAAAGCGATGGTAGTCCTGGTAGGTGTAGTTGTAGGAGGGTGTAGAGACAAAAACATGGTTCTCTGGCCAGGCCAAGCTGGTTGGCAGTGTCCAGGGGCTGGTGGTGGTCATGCGCTGCTCTTCACGCAGCTTGATGTTGGACATGAGGGGGATGCCTTGATTGTCTCCTGTGGAACACAGAGGGGCTCGTCAGAAACATCATCAAAATGTACCCTCACAAATGGTGCCCCTTGGGTGGTCGGGCTGGGGTCAGCCTGCCCAGCAGTCCCACCTCAGATCTTCCCCTGCTTACTCCTGCCCTGCCCGTGACAGTAGGTCCTCTCCTCACCCCTCTGGCTGCAGATATCCAGAGCAACCTTCCAAACTCTCCTCTCCAGAATCACATCTGTAGCCTCTAGGAGGGGCTGAGTGTAGACCTGGACCTATGGTGGCCTCCATAGGCCCCTCGGCTGTCTATTCTCTACCTCTTCCACCATGTCCAGGACGTGTGATGGCCTTGACCAACCCACCCCTGGACGTTCCCTGAAGCCCTGGCACCTCCACATCTGCCTGCAGGGACAGAAGCGAGCTGAGCCTGTTGAGGGTGCTGATAGTGAGTGGCCAACCAGCATGTCATAAGCCTTGGCATTTTTTGGTCTGTCTGGACCACACAATGATCTCAGGTTACCTTCAGAATGTCTCTGGCCCTCGTGGCAATAGAGAAAGATCTGAGGAGGTTACTTAAGGTGAAGACGTCAACATCTTCAAGCACATGATTTTTAAGCCCATTTGGGATTGGAGGCTCAGCTTGTGACTTGCAGATATTCTGGGCTGCCAGCACTGGGCAAGGGCTTGTGGCTTTCTGGGCTGCCAGGAGACTAGAGAGGAACTGGGCAAAGGGAGAGGAAAGCCTGAGGATGGCAAAGCTTATGGGGGATGGGCTTTGAGATGTGAGGAGGACCAAGCAAGGGCTGCAAGGGAGCATGATGTCCCTTGGGTGCCCTCCACATCCTGTGCTGCAGAAGAAATCATAGAGTGGTTTGGGTTGGAAGGGACCTTGAAGATCATCAGGTTCCAACCCCCCCGCAGATGTATGATTTGCAGCAAAGCTCCAGCAGCCTTGCTGTCCTGCATGGATGGAGATGGTGCCCCCCACCTCTTCCACCACCGAGTCCTCTCCCTGCCCACCACCACCCTTCCACGTCTGCAGGAGGGAAAGAAAGTGAAGAGGGGACTGCACACAAGGAGTCACCCACCGGAGGCCAGGACACGCAGGGGCTTGACAGACCCTCCCCAGGGAGCACCCAGGGAGATGAACCCCCCAATGTACTGGTCTTTCCAGGCTTGGGTCTGCTGCAGCAGGAA
>VYZX01030150.1:82829-102915 GCA_013401335.1 Brachypteracias leptosomus
CTAGAGAGGAACTGGGCAAAGGGAGAGGAAAGCCTGAGGATGGCAAAGCTTATGGGGGATGGGCTTTGAGATGTGAGGAGGACCAAGCAAGGGCTGCAAGGGAGCATGATGTCCCTTGGGTGCCCTCCACATCCTGTGCTGCAGAAGAAATCATAGAGTGGTTTGGGTTGGAAGGGACCTTGAAGATCATCAGGTTCCAACCCCCCCGCAGATGTATGATTTGCAGCAAAGCTCCAGCAGCCTTGCTGTCCTGCATGGATGGAGATGGTGCCCCCCACCTCTTCCACCACCGAGTCCTCTCCCTGCCCACCACCACCCTTCCACGTCTGCAGGAGGGAAAGAAAGTGAAGAGGGGACTGCACACAAGGAGTCACCCACCGGAGGCCAGGACACGCAGGGGCTTGACAGACCCTCCCCAGGGAGCACCCAGGGAGATGAACCCCCCAATGTACTGGTCTTTCCAGGCTTGGGTCTGCTGCAGCAGGAAGTAGAGGATGTTCAGGTTGCCGATGCTGTGCGCGATGAGGAAGACGCGGCGCTGGTACTCGTCGTGCATCTCCTCGATCAGTGCCTTCAGGTTCTGGAAGTATTCGGGCTGGTCCTCTGTGGGCAAGAAGGACACCAGCTCTTGGCCACCTCACTCATGGTCACAGGGCTCCAGGGCTGACCCCAGGAGCCCTAACCAGAGAGAGTGGTGGGTGTGGAGACCAAAAGTGTCACACGAGAGCGCTGTGAATGGCTGAGCACCCACCATCATGGATGTCCACCATGTCCAATCATCCCTGTCCAGGGGTTCCTCCACACCAGCCAGCTCACTCAACCCATGAGAGCCACCCTGTTCCCCTCCCTGCATGGGTGGCCTGGCCACAAACCCCAGACTCACGAGGTCCAATCCTCCAGTCGTAGGGGGCTGCCCGAACCGTCTGGTCCCTCACATAGCCATTGTTCACCAGGTTCTGCACCAGGGTGTGCAGGTAACCTACAGGCAGAGAGGACAGGTGGGAATTAGGTCTGTGATCTTCTCCAGTCAACCTTTTTCCACCCTGGTCCTGATCATGGCCACAATGTTCTCTGGTAAACCCTGGAGCTTGGTGGCTCCAGCCAAACACGGTGGCTCCATACATCTCATGTGCACCAGGGTCAAGGATGGGGTGGTCCCTGCTGGCACTCAAAGGGAGTATGTCCCCAAGGTCAACGTCCCTCACTCCCAGGTGACCTGGGCTCTCTGCAGAACTGGTTCCTGCTGGAGACACCTCTCCACTTGCAAGGAGCATTTGGGATCCCTGGAGACCCTGCTCCTCTCACCAGCCAGCTTGCTCTTATCCAGGTACTCCACGGAATAGGTCTTGCCAAAGCCAGGCACGCGGATGTGCACCCCCGGGGCGTTGGACATCTTCCGAGAGGTTCTGTTGTACACGACCCTGTGGGGACGGGACAGAAAGTAGAACAACCCTGTCCCTGTCAGGGGGACATGGGGCTGGGGTGGAGATCACGGGGTGGCAGCTTGGACCCGGGCGGCTGTTTCCAAATCTCGGGTGGATGGGAGGTGGATGGGTGCCAAGGCAGCGTCCATGCTGATCATCTGGCTTCTCGGGGTGGGAGGCTCTGATGGAGCGGGCTGTGGCAGCCCCCTCACCCTATGGCCCTGGGCAGGGTGGCACCATCTCCAGAGGGGGCTGAGGATGTCCTGGCTGGGCACCAGCACATGACAGGAACATGGGAAATGGACGGGCAGCCAGCCAGCAGTGTTCCCAAACAGTCCTGTGGTGCTCCTGAGGTTTTCCGTGTGTGCTGGGTCATGGCCGGGGTGGGGGAGGAGAGGGGAGGTCACCTCCCCGGGGAGCTCCCGGGGCGGGGGTGAGCGGTACCTGGTGTTATCGATCCAGCAGTCGACTCCCACTGGCAGGAAGGTGTTGAGGTTGAGCCAGATGGTAAAATAATCCTCTGTTTTGCGGTAGCACATCCAGTTCACCACGTCCGGCTTGTCCAGCTTCGCTTCCAGCTGGTTCCCCAGACACCCGGGCACTGGAGACACCGCAGCAGGAGAGCAGAGCCAGCCTCAGACCCCAGCCCACCTCCCACTGCTTCCCATGGTGCCCCCCAGCCGGTGACCATGGGCAGCATCCCATGGGAACAGCCTCCTCCATGCAGGACTGAGGATGCTCAGAGCCAAGATATGGGGTGAGCATGGAAGCAGCGCTAAAAACACACCCCCATGGACACCCCCCGAGCTGCCTTTCCCATGGGGTGACCCTCAGAGCCGCCACCCTCAACCCAAACCAGCCAACCCCCACCAGCACGAAGCATCCCAGATTATTCCCCCCTGCCTGGCTGGGTTTCCACCCTCCTCTCCTCTCTGCAGCCTGTGGGAAGGACTTGGGCTGCCCACCCCTGACACCTTGTCCTGGGCTAGTGAGACAGCTCAGGGATGCCCAGAGTCCCCAGGGAGGTGGGAGCCATCCTAGCTTTGGCTTCCTGAGGCCCATGGGCTGTTTTCCTGGACTTTAAACCCTCCACACAGGCTGGGCAAGGTCTGGGAGATGGTTCAGAGCTGTCCCCGTGTACGGTAAACACCGTGTGGTTTTAAGCAAGTTCACAGCCTGATGCGTGTGACCTGGGCTCTTTCAACCAAGGGTGACCATCACCAGGGCGAGCTGCAGTGTGGTTCCCAGCAGGGATGGGGCACCCATCCTGGTGACACCCCGATAGATGTGTCTGTGCTGCAGGGAGTGTTCCCAGCCAAGAACTCCTGGTCCCAGCACTGACCCCTCAAGGGTGAGGACAAGAGGCGAAGGGACAGTGAATGTGAGGCTGGTGGGATGGGAGCGCTGGGTGACAAACCCCATGGCCCCAGCAGGTCTGAGGACAAGCCTGACACAGATGACTGGGGATGGTGTGGACCTTCAATGCTGCTGCAGGCACTGTTGCTCTATGTCCCATGTAAGATGCTTCTCCAAGGACATCGCGAGCTGCTTTGTGGTCTAAAAAGCCCCTATTAGATGCTTGTCCTGTGCTGCTCTGGGACCCAGACCTGGGTTGTCCCATGGCTGTGGGGCCCCACAAGCACTGCAAGGTGGGACCCACACTGCCTGGCACAGGGGCTGAAGGATGCAGGAGAGGAGCATCTTTGACCTGAGAAGGATGTGCCCCATTTCCCGTGGTCCCCATCACCCCAGGGTCCATGGGTGCGGGTGATTTGGAGAGCAACTGTGCTGGGAAGCCTGGCCTGGAGATGCTCTACCCCCATTCCACCCATCACAGCCCTGTTGCCTCCAGCATGGCAAGGGCATGGCCATGGCTGCAGCCTCCAAAAGCCTCATCCCATTGCCTCCCTCAACCTTCGCAGCTCCCTCACCTCTGTGGAATCTCCCCAGGGTTACAGGGAAGGCCTAATCCTGCCTTCAAAGCACCTGTTTGGGGATCAGGCTGTTGAGAGGACCCTGGCATAGCAGAGCCAGTGAGAAGAGCAGGTCCATGAGCTGCTCTGATGGCTCCCGAGGGTGCGGAGCCACCACCCCTGCCCCCTGCACACAGCCCTAAGCTCTGCCTCCCCTTACAGAGAACATTAGGTAATCATTAAGGGAGATCCTGTGGGGGCAGAGGGGTTATCAGTGGTCCCAAGGGCACTGGGGCTTTCTAGGATGCCTGCCCCAGGGGGATGGGCTACACAGGAATCCCAGGTGGCACATGGGGCCCTGACTGGGTGGGGGACAGGGACTGAGGCTGGCACTGGAGACACACGCAGGTGCTCCGACCATCACAGGTCATCCTGAGGAGAGGGACCTGGTGATGGCCACTCAGATCTCCTGGCCACCAGCATGGTCAAGCAGGACCAGCCCCAGGGCACCAAAGCTCCAGACACCATCCTGTGCCCTCTGATGCCCCTGGGAAGGGATTTTACGGGGTCAACCCTGGGCATTGCACCAGGGACCTTCTGCTTTTCCTCTTCTCTTTTTAAAGGGGAACCTCGGCTTGATCAGAGAGAAAGGAGAAAACTCCCAACTCTGCTCAGCAGAGGTTGCACAGCAAAAAACTAACTGGAGTCCCCAGTGATGGCACGAGCCAGGCAGGATGGAGGTACCAGCTGGTGGCTGCAGCTCCCACCTCCCCGAGGTGATGCCCCAACCTCTCCTTTCTCCTCCCTGGGCACCTCTGCCAAAGGCTCCTCTATGCCACCTCCCGGGTGGGGTGGACGTTGGGTGGGATGCAAGATGAATGATGACAACCATCACCAGGGAGTGGTGGAGGACATGGGATGGGGTGAGCTTTGGGGGAGCAAGGGGTGGCATCAGACAAGGGTGTGCTCTAGCCCTGTTCCTCCACCAGTGGAACCCCCCCAGAACTAAGTAAGCCCTAAAATGCCCTCTGGACCAGCCATGAGCTATTAGAGCCCCATTTACTTTCTGGGGTGCCCCCCAGCTCCAGGCAGCTGCAGCCAGGCACGACCAGTCCTACATCCCCAGCCTGACAGATGGGAGGGGACCTGCAAGCCGTGTCACCCCCCCCCCCCTTGGTGACTCCAACTCCAGATTTCAATGGGTCACCAGAGCCAAGAGCCACCCCAACCTCACCACCAGCTCCGGTGGGGACCTTACCGAGCACCACGGGTGGCGTGCTGTTGGTCGGGGGAGCTTCTGGCGTGGTGGTGGGTGGAAAGAGGACGTTGAAGAGCCAGAACTGAGATGTTGGCTGCAAGAGCAGCACCAGCGTCAAGAAGGCAAGCCCGGTGCCGCTCCCCATGGTGAGCTCTGTCGGGATCCTCCGGCTGCCTCCAAGCAAAACAGCCCTTTTATATTTTTTTGCGTAGGTCCGGCTGGGCTGCAGGGGAGGGGAGAGCTGCAAGGGGCTGGCCAGGAGGAGGAGGAGGGACGGGGAGGGCCGAAGGACTGGCCTTGTGGCCATGCCATGCCCTTCCAAGGCAGCCCAGCAGTGCCAGCGTCCTGGTGTCCCTTGTTACACACTGGGGTTGTGGTTGCCACACACTTCCCCTACGCTCCCGGGGTTACTCCGTGTCATGGGCCCTGCCTGGGTGGATGCAGAACTTCTCCGCTTCTCCTGCACTGGGCAAGGTGAGCTGGTGCTGCTGGTGGACCCCAAAGCTCTAGGAGAAGATATTGGGGCTGGGACAAGGGGCAGCCCCTTGTGAACATCCCCCAGTACCACTCTGGGCATTGTCCCTGCCCTGTGCCCCACTGCCCAGGCAGCATCTCCCCACCATGCACTTGGTCCCAGGACCCTGAAGCTGCTGAACACTGAGGGTTCCAGGTCCCCATGGGTGCCACCTTGGCTGGAGGGAGCCCCTGCAGCCACTCCAGCTCCAAGGTGGCCCTGCCTGCACCAAGGATCCTTGGGGACCAGGAGGCACCCAGGGCAAGGCAGAGTCTGGAGGGACACGGGGTGGAAGAGACTAGGGTGCAGGGGGTGAAGAAGAGGTGAATGGTGCTGAGGCACGGTGGTGGAGCAGAACCCAACCGCTCAAGGGCTTGCTCCAGCCTCCTCAGGGTGCTCCAGCCTTCCCAGTTTGCTCTGGTGGGGCAACGGGCCACTGCTGAGCAGTGAGATGCTGTTGGGGGAGGTCAGGTTTTCCTGATGCGTGGCCTTTTGATCCTCTGGGTGCAAATCTTTCCTACCCAGCACCTTCTCTAGGGCAGAAAGCTGCTGCCTCCCAGCTCCTCTTCCTCTGTGGGGAAAGACAGACAGCCTGGCCAGGGGGGCTTTGCTTCCAGCTTGGCCAGGACAGGAGCAGAGACCTCCAGCAGAGAGATTTGGTTTCAGAAAAGTCATGAAGGGAAGTTGGCTTCTTTTGGCTCTCCCCAGGAGGATAAGCCGGCGTTTCTTCATCGCCTCCCCACCCAGTGACCCTGTCCTTGCTGAGGAAGAGGAGCCAGGGCAGGAGAGAGGTCCTGGTGGTTCTCCTTCTCATGGGAGGATGTCCTCTGCTGGAGCGGCCTCCTTGGGGTGTGGGGGTGGAAGAGTCAAAGTGAATCCCCACATTGTCCCACCAGTGATGTGGTGAAGTGGGGTTGTCACAGCCTGTCCTGAATGTCCCTCAAAACCCCAAGTGTGAGCCTGGATAGCTCAGCTGGGAGAGCATCAGACTTTTAATCTGAGGGTCCAGGGTTCAAGCCCCTGTTCAGGCAAAGGCTTTAACCTTTAAGAGCCCACGGCCAGGAGCAGCACCTCCTTCTACAGGGGAGGACAGTCCCTCTTGGGTCAAGAGGGCTCCATCCCAACATCAGGAGACATTTTTTCACTGTGAGGGTGATAGAGCACTGGCACAGGTTGCTCAGGGAGGTTGTGGAGTCACCATCCTTGGAGATACTCCAAAGCCATCTGGACACAGTTTTGGGACAACCACCTCTGGATGGCCCTGCTTGAGGAAGGGCTTGGACTGGATGAGCCCCAGAGATGCCTTCAAACCTCAACCATCCCATGGTTCTGTTGCCTGGTCCCAAACACACCACAACCAAAGTAGGGCCCTGCCTTGGGTTAGCAGAAGATGGTTGATGTGAAAGAGTAGAGGTGGTGGGGCCACCACACTGCTCCAGCCAAGCCCTGAACTGCCCTCTGTGGGGGTTCACACATTTCAGGTTGTCTTTGCAAAATAGGAACTCTTTTGATAGAAAATTGAGTGATTTTGGATTAAAAATTATCTTTTTGAGCTTTCTCTGAGTAAAGGAAGATGTGTTTCCAGTAGAAGATTAAACAGAGACGAGTGGGGTGGGAAGTTGTGCAAGCAGTGCCCTATAAACAGCAGATCCTAAAAGTAAAGGCATGATGAATTTTCCTCTCCATTTTTCCTAGTAGGAAAGAAAAATTGTGAATAAATAGAGACTCGCTGCTTGGGTCGTGTCTTCTTCACCAGCTGAGCCCCGAGTGTGACCTGTGATACTTTATCCAGCTCGTTGAAAGCTGCTGTCCAGTGAAAGTTCTGCACAGCTGTCAGGAGAGGGCACCAAGACCAAGCAAACATGGTCTGAAGGCTCCTCGACAGTAAACACAACAGTTTAAGATGCTTCCTCAAGCTGAAGCACCTCCAGGTCCACCTCAGAGATCTCCACCTGCTTCTTGGTGCCCAGGAGACCTCTGGTTCCCAGACCTGCAGCATCTCAGGTTCACCCCTCAGCTCTGGATGGATTTTGCCTCTGCCATGAAGGAATCCCTGGAGGTGCTGCAGCCAAAATTGTGCTCCCCAGGAGCTGGGAGTGCTGGCAGTGGAGTTTTCACCAGATTGATCTTCCTTCTTCTTCAGGTGGTCACTGTGGCAGATCCTTCCTGGAGGGCAGGAAGGGAGAGCTGAGCCCTGGGACAGCAAACTCCCACCTCCTCTCACTCTGCAGGGTGGCCACAGCATCTTCTGGTCCTCTTTTTGCAAGATGAGGAAGAAGGTTGAGGGAAGGGTGGGAAGCTAGGTGATATCTTCTAAATTCTCAAACTTTGCCTGGAAAATGGAGAAGATGAAGAGCTTTCCCAGAAGTGAGACTGAAGCCCCACCAGAAAGACCCTGTGCAATGACTGCAGGTCAGAAAATCACTGTAGATGCGTGTTTGGTCACTCCTAGGAGCAGAGAGGACATCAGAGCTGGTGGCCTCCTCCTCGGGCATGGCATCTTTGCAACCCCACCTCCTGGCAGAGGCCTCCTTTGCATCTTCAACCAGGCTGTTGGCAAAAGTGCTGCTGTGACTCGGATTCGAACCGAGGTTGCTGCGGCCACAACGCAGAGTACTGACCACTATACGATCACAGCAGAAGTCCTGCCACCCACCAGGACGGTGGGGAGGAGAGCTCCTGTGCCGTCCCCTTCACTGGCACGGGGCACCCAGCACGACCAAACCCCACTGTTTAATTAAGGTGGTTTCAAACAGACTTGAGTGATGCTGCTCAGAGACTCAGCAGCTTGGAATGGGGCCCTGGAGATGTTTGAGATCAGGTTGGACGGGGCTTTAAGCAACCCGGTCTAGTGGGAGGTGTCCCTGCCGTGGCAGGGGGGTTGGAATGAGATGATCTTTGAGATCCCTTCCAACCCAAACCGTTCTATGATTCTATGATCTCAATGGGGAGCTGAGTGATGCTGTAGGAAGGCCCTGGGCAAGGAGATCTGGGTAACTGGGGATGGCCCCAGAGTCCCTCATCCAACATCTCCAGGGCCTCAGTGCCACCTCCCTGCCTGGCCATGGTCCCTGCAGAGAAATTCTTTCCTGTCATCACTGCTTGGACACAGAAGGCCAGGGCAGGCAGGGTGACTGGGGGGCTCCTTGGTTTTGGGTTTCCATCTTCCAAGCTCATTCTCCAGGATCTGTGCCAACATTGAGCCCTTGGTTTTCACCCAAACGACCCCTCCAGCTGCTCCTGTGACACTTTCAGTCCTCTCCCATCCCATTTTTGCCCTCTGGTGGCCTGGTTGATGGGGTATGTTGGTCAGTGCTGACCCTTTTCTCCTCTGGGCTTTTTGCTCCTGCCTTGTTTGGAGAGAAAGTCACATTTGGGGAATTTTCTGTCCTTCCAGACACTTTATGACTGTCTGTGCCGAGATAGTCTCACATCTGGTGAGGATGAGGAGGGCCAGGAGTTTGCTCTTCCAGAGCCATCCTGACTTTCTCTCCCCTGTTGATGCTTTCAGGCTCCCAAACAGTGACATCAAAATGGTCCTGTGTGCCCTATGTTGGATTGACCCTAAACCTCAACACCACCCCACACTGTAAAGTGGTTGAGGGTCTCGTGCTCTTCATCCCTGTATAAAACCCAACCTTTGTATCCATCACTGATGAAGGCAACACCTCTACAACACTCTCAATTTTACACCTTTGAGAAGATGCTTTGGTGGCTCCTGAGCTGCTCGTGCTGTTTCTGGCTCCAGCACAGGTTGGGCTCAACGGTGGTGGAGAGGGAAGGACGTGGTGGGGGTGAGAGCTCCCTGCTCCATGTCTCAGGCAGCCTGGGTACCATCCCACCACCTTCCTTCTCACCATTCCTCCATGTGCCACAGGATAAGCAGTGGGTGAGCCCCCAAGCCTTGCATGGACCCCATGTGCCCATTGGGTCTTTCACAATACTCCATCAGCCCCATGCTGAGTCCCAGAGTCTCTGTGGACATCTCTGCTCAGCCTGGAGCCCCCAGAGCCACATGAACTCCATGAAAATGTACACACCACTGAGACCCCATCACACTGGCTTAGAAGAGGAAGCACGGACCTATAAGAGAGGTGAGGACAGGGTTTAATAGGAGTATAGAAGACACAGTGATGGAGGGGCCTCCCATCCCTGGAAGGGTTCAGGACCATGTTTACAGACTTCCACATCCAATCCACATATCCTCTGTTCTTGCAGAACAGATACCTTTCCCTTGGATCCTGGAGAGTCATCTGCTGCCCAATGCTGTGGGTTAGGGAAGAACAGTTTGGATTTATTGGAGGGCTCAGTTTAGGCTGGATAAAAGTTCTTTAATATGAGGGGGGTTGATTGCTGGAACAGGTTGCCCAGAGAGCTGGTGGAGGCCCCATCCCTGGAGACATTCAAGGTCAGGTTTGATGGAGCTCTGAACAACCTGACCTAGTTGGAGATGTCCCTGCTTATTGTAGAAGGGTTGGACTAGATGACCTCTGGAGATCCCTTCCAACCCAAAACTTTCTATGATTCTATGGTTATGGGATCTGCTTCCTCTGGCATTTCCATACTTTCTATGATGGAACATAGGACCTCATGCCCAAGGTCTCATGTGCAGGCAGTCAGCCTGAGGATGGGTCGGACAAAGGATGAGACTTTGTACCAAACAGACATTGACCTACAGGACAAGGAGTCTTGGTGTCTAGTTGGAAAGGACCAGAGGAATCCTTCACTCTTTGGCCACCCACAACTTTCTGGTCCCACCTAGAAATCCTGGTGCGCCCAATAGCTGGGCCTTGAATGGTTGGTCCTCATCCCATGTGCCAACCTTCCAGGGATGCCAGTGAGGGACCTCCTTCCCTTGGGTGCTCCAGGTTGTGGAGGGAAGGGCATTGCAGGGGTTGGTGGGACACCATCCATAGCTGGAGGGATTTACCAGGAGAGCTGATTCTCTTTGTAGTTCCTCTGCCGATTCAGCTCTGCTCTCCTGCTCCACTCTTCCCGACGCTCGTGGTAAGTCTTCAAGAGCTGCAGGGTGTAGTTTGCTCGTGTGGAAAGCTGCCTGCAACAGCAAGGGGAAAGTCTCCCTCACCTTCTGTCTGAGACCCTCCTGCCTCCCCACTGCTGGCAACATGGCAGCAGGGTCTAAGCTGGGTCCTGGGAGGTCAATGATGCCATACCCAGCTCCAGAGCTCAGAAGCTGGAGTTCTTTACACCTCAGACAGTGTCTGTTGCTCAAGTTTTCTGGGCTGAGGATGGTGAACGTGTTCATTTTGCACAGCTCCTGTGGACCCTCCAGTTCTTTCTTCATCATGGCACCGTGCAGGGAAGGAGAAGTCCTCTCCTCTTTCTCAGTTGGTGGAAAAATCTCTGTCAATGTTTCATGAGACCACCTAGCCTGCATTGGCATCAGAGGATGATTTTTAGGAGGCTTCTCACCTCCCTCAGGTGCTCCAAACACTCAGCAGTGGAGAAGCCAGCAGCTACAGGGTCTACGCACGTTCTTCTCCATCCTCGGGAACCCCTATGAGACAAAATGCCCCAGGCAGGGACCTGCTGCTGTAGCAGACCAGGAGAAACCAGGAGAATCACCCGAGCATGGCCCTCCAGGTGTGGAGGACAGCAGTTCCTCACTGGCCCCATGCTCTCATGCTGACGTCACTCATGGTGAGGTAAATGAGGGGAGGGAACGGCCAATTTTCAGAGCAGGAACCATGAGATTAAATCCTCCAGCAGGTCAGAGCACATCACCAAGCCATGAAGATGACCTGGCTGGAGGATTTGGAGGCCCTAAGAGCACCAAGAGCCCTCAATGACCCTGCCCAGCATCCTCTGGGACCTCCACCCTCATCCCATTTGAGCTCCTGCCAGAGTTGATCCAGACCCTGACCTGTGGACTGGTTTTCTGGTGTGACGGGGAGGTCCTCTTTTTGTTGATGAAAAGGGGAAGCGTGGCTCGAGGTCCAATACCAAGGGTTTGCTTGTCCTTGCTGTCCTTCTCTACCACCAAGGAGCTGTCCAGAATTTCTGGCAGAAATCTGGAAATGCCCAAGAGGGTGAGGTGATATGAGTACGGGATAGGGCTGTTCTCCTATCCATGCTCACAAGCTGCTTGGTGGCCACCTCAGCAGCAGATGACAGTTCTGCTGGAGATTTAGATGCATTTGGCTACTTGGTTTCATGTCAACCATGGAGGAAGAAAACCTTGAGCTGTAGCAGTCACATGAGCTGGAGCAGCCACACGTGGTTCCCGTCTTGAGGGAACGAGGAGAACAACGGTGACTTTTGCAATAACCAGAGCCTGGAGGGACCATGGTCCTCCTCCTGTGAACTTCACCGTGATAGCCACACACTAAAGGGTGTATTTTGGGGACACCCAGTGCAGGAGTTGGAGGGAGAAAAACAATTAGCACTCTCTGGCACTTCTCCTGTGCTGGACAAGCCCCCTGACCACCAGATCTGGAATGAAATGAGAGTCTTCCAGCTGACTAAAGCCAAGGTAGAAAACAATGAAGACAGGCACTGCTCTGCCTTGCTGGGGGAGGATGTTCTGAATTTCATTTTTGGCCTCATTTATGCTGAAGTGAGAGGAGCTTCATGGACCTCAAAAAGGAAGGAGAAAAATTTCCCCAGCTCCTGGCATAATTCTTCACACAAACATCATAGAGTCATAGAATGGTTTGGGTTGGAAGGGACCTCAAAGATCATCTCTTTCCAAACCCCCTGCCATGTCAGGGACACCTCCCGCTAGACCAGGTTGCTCCAAGCCCCGTCCAGCGTGGCCTTGAACAGCTCCAGGGATGGAGCATCCACAGTGCTCCATCAAGTCATCATGACAAATCTGAACAATCCTCCAGAGACAATACCAACGCTGCCTACAGAGAGAACAACTCATTCAAGAAATCCAAGAGCACAGGGTCACCTTCATCCACTTCTCTACTAGGCTCACCTTCCAGGTGACCTTCTTGCTTTGCTTTTCCTCCCCTTTCCTTTCTTTGGGCCAGGAGACCGAGACCTCCTTCTTTGAGACAGGAGACATTCAGCAGGAGGACTCTCTGGAGCTATGCAAGTGGGAGACTCTTCAGAAAGCATCTTTGGCTCTGTTGAACAGGAATGACAAGTGAGTCAGCTCCAGCATCTGCTGAACCTTGACGCCAACATCTCAAAGACATCTCGCTCTCTAGGAAGCCTCTGGCACAGCTCAGCAGTCTTAAAAAGTCATCTCCAGGCAATTTTTCTCCCCACATTCAAGAGCCCAGGATCTGTGGGAGAGGTAGACCCCTCCACCCTTGGCTGCTCAAGGCAGAGCTTCCTACAGTGAAGGAGGAGCTTGCAGTATATATCAGGTCACCACATCATGTCCTTGTCTTCAGCTACCTCCTGCTGAGGACTAAAGGAGCACCCACATACAAGCACTCGTGTCCACTCACTCCACTGCCTCACAAGTCAGAGGTGACACTACTATCAGTCTCAATTTGCTTATCACCCTCTTCTTCCACCTCCATCTCCTCCTCCTCCTCTTCCTCCCTGTCTTCTGTGGCCTTCAGAGATCCTACAGAGGGTTGCTTCAGGGCTTCCTTCTTAGAAGGAAGTATAAAATCAAACCTGGAAATGAGAAGATACCAGATTGAAGACAGGGCCACCACATTCCCTTTGCATCTTCCAGTAACAACTCAGTCACGGAGAAACTTGAGAAGGTCTCTCAAGTCAGCTGCTTTCCAAAACAGAACTACCAATGTCCTTGAGAGCTCTGTTAGGAAACAGAGAGACACAATCAAGACCTCCATGGCTTGGGAGCACATGAGAAGTCCCATCAGTCTGTTCCAGGGCTTCCCAATCCTAACTCTGAAAAAATTGACTCGCTCACCAAAGACCACCTCTCAACTCCTCTCGCTGTCCATCGACATGGAGAACAGACTCCTTTATCCAACTGGCCAAGGTTTGAATCCTAATCCTGCCCTGCAGCTCTCTTGTAGACCCTCTCAGGCTCATGTCAGGGCATCCATAATGAATAACCACCATCCCCATGACCATTAAGAACACTACTGAGCAGCACCAGGCTCAGGTCACAGCTCTGAAGACCACCACTCAAGGGGCAATCACTCCTTCTGTCCCCAGGGACTCAGGAAGCAGGGATTTATGGACACTTCTGGCCCTCAAGTCTCACCAAAGGCAGGGCTATGTCGCAGACATAGGGCTCGTATGAATCTGGTGCCCACTTTTCCTGTACAATCCATCCGCAGGAAATTCCAGGACCTTCCCACTTTGGAATTGCACACAGAAGAAAGAGATGAACCAGGAGAAACCATATGGAAAATGTTCCCCAACCTACGAGAAGCTAACGTACTTTGGCAACAAAAAGACACTGCCAGGACCTGTGTGAAAATCTGGAGGTTCTGTGTCTGATATCACCAGATGTCTTCTCCCTGGGGTCTGAAATAGAGACAGGGGTAGGTGAGAACATTTGAGGGACATTTTTACCTTGTTTATTAAGTCTTTATTCTGCTCAGAGAAGCCATGGCCACTTGGACATCCCATAAGACAGATTTCTTTGGCTAATATGAGCCCTTCAGCTTTTTGGGCAGAAGCTGCTCAGCTCGGAGTTGACAAGGAGCAGCAACACCACCACGTGTTGCCCCATGCAAGCCACCATCTCTCAGGATCACAACAGGAATATGGGAACTGAAGCTGCAGCATCCCAGGCGTGGTCCAAGGAGCTAATTCAAAAACAGGAGGATCACCCCATAGCTGTTAACACACAGAGGAGCTGAACCTCCTCTTTCTGTGAGGGGTGAGGTTGGATGGGACAGCAATGGGCATGGCTCTGTGTCTTGGGCACTTTCCCTAGACAATGTCTACTTTAGAACCCATCAAAGCCCCACTGTTGTCATTTCTAGGACAGACAGTGGGCTGGTGGGCTAGGCTTGATCTAACTCTAGGTGCCTCTTCCCAGATTCTCCTGTGTCAACTATACGACCTCACAGGAGAGCAGGACACTACAGCGTTGGCATTGCTGTAGACCATGACTGTCCCTGTGGCCAAGAGAGTCCTGACAGGCCACCAGATATCTGTTGAGTCATCTTTTGATGGGTGTCCAGAAGGATGAGGTGTAGCACCACAACTTACACTGAGAAGGGCATCCAGCAGCTTTCCAGTGCCATCCACAGTGAGGAGAAAGTCCTCAAAGTATCTCATGGTGACTTCCCTCTTGCGTATGGAGAGAATGCCGATGGACTTGAAGACAAAGTCTGTGTCCTGCCTTAAAGAGATGGCCCTGAAGAATGCTGTCACTGTCTCATACACACAGCACTGCACCGTTGTGAAAGGCACTTGGGCGCACACGGAGAGGTCCTCACACCTCAGAGGGATGACTGTTACATCATCTAGAGAATAGAAAAAGAGGAACAAAATCACCTCAGGACAAGGCTCCAAGAAGGTTCCAGCAGCTTCAGGCAGGACATTGCTCCAGGGCAGCCTGTTGAACGTCATGCTAACAGCTCCTAAGAGTGCCTGGGGGAGGAACACCACGTAGGAGGACAGGGGAGATCCCACCACAAAGTCCATGGTGCTCAGCCACAAGTGTGTCCACACCCAACTCCAGTTAAGTCTGGACCAGGCTGACGAAGAAGCAATGGAGGAGCAAAATGCAAGGACTTCCCAGCAGTATTCTTCTGTCCCCCTGCCCTTCACACCCATGCCCAACCTGATGTTTCAATCACATGGAAAATTGAGTCAGATGAATGAGAAGAACCTCTCCAAACACAGACCCAAGCTCTCCCTGCTCCATGGCATCATCATTCATGTCACACTGTAGCTGTATTGACCAAAAGTCATGGTAGATCTGGCCATCCATGAGTCCTTCCACAAACTCTTGTCCTCGTCTTTAGTTCTGGCGTGTCTACAAGTGATTTGGAGCCACTCTGCTCTAGAAGGAGCTTGTAGCAGCCAGAAGAAACTCTGGCCTTTGCCCTAACAAGTAGATAAGCAGCACCATAAAGGTGGAGCATGATCTTTATCTCAGTTGCAGAAGGAACAGCAGCTCTAATAAATTACGATCTGACAACAATAGTCTTACTGTTGCACAACCTTGAATGATATGGAGGCAAGCGTGGAAGCAATTAGAGAAGAGAGCCTCTAGCTGAAAGTGTATCACCAAAAAAGGACATTTTTCTGAGAAATTGCTCCTTGGTGGCCTGTTCAGCTTGAACAAGCTGAGGTTGTTCTCAGGACATCTTTAGGTGCTCAGTCACGCCTTGACAGCAGTCAGTGTACACCTCAAGGGGCAGGCAAAGGCTTTAACCCATCTTCTTACCAGGAATATCTTCTTCAGAGTAGCTGAGGTTGCACTCATCTGCAATCACCTTGGAGATACAAAACAGGGGTCTCTGAACAAGCCAAGCCTCGCTGTTCACAGTGCACAGGTAGTCTTTAAGAACATAGAATGTCCCAATTCCCACCAGTTGGACACCCTGAGAATGGAGGAGGCAAAAAGAAGGAGCCCTTCTAAGTATCCAATGACTTGTCAGAGCATAGGGCTGGTGCCTTGCGCATTGTCCACCCCAAGCCTACAAAGGCCAAGATGGGGCACTGAGGAAGCTTTGGAGATAAAGCACATGCTCCAGGGCTTTTTCTGCTCTTTCTCCTCTGCTCTGCTCAAGGAAGCTGTTGGGAAAAGTGACAGCAGAGCCAACATCCCTCCCCTAGATATAACGGGAGGGGTTTTCAAAAGGGACAAGTCCTTAAAGTGTTATCAGGGTTTGGACTTCTCATTCTGGCAGTGGAGATGAGAGAAGACCCAGAAAGTGCATAACACGTTCTTCTGCTTCGTCTGGGGCCTACAAGAAAGCTGGGGAGGGACTTTTCATGAGGGCTTGTAGTGATAGGACGAGGGGTGATGGCTTTAAACTGGAAGAGGGGAGATTTAGATTGGAACTTAAGAAGAAATTCTTCACTTAGGGGGTGGCGAGACACTGGTACAGGTTGCCCAGGGAGGTTGTAGTTGCCCCAACACTGGAGGTGTTTGAGATCAGGTTGGATGGGGCTTTGAGCAACCCGGTCTAGTGGGAGGTGTCCCTGCCATGGCAGGGGGGTTGGAACGAGATGATCTTTGGGGTCCCTTCCAACCCAAACCATTCTATGATTCTGTGACTCTCATTTTTATCACCAGTGGTCTGTGCCACATTTGTTGACAGCAGTGTCCTGCTGGGTGACAGTTCCTGCTTTCAGAGCGGGGCAGTGATGGCACTCAATGGCATGGCATGATCTGGACCAGGGAAGCTCTCAGGGTTCCAAGAGGGGAGGAAGAGGATGCAAGACTCACCCTGTCCTGAGCCAAGTGCCATCTAATGCATTCGGACACGCTGTTCCAAATCATAAGGATCTCTGGAGAGCAAGCAAAGACGTGTCATGCTCCAAGGCAGCAAGCTCACCACCCGTCAGCACACTCTGACCCCAGGAGATGAGGAGATTAAATGCATCGCTACCCCAATTAAAAAGATCTAAGGTGCTCCACTTGACAGGAGAGGTGGAATACATGTCCACACCAGTGAGAAGACGGTGTGGTCCACAGAGGGCTTGGAGAACCCCCACGTATCTCTCACTGTCAGCCCATGACTCTGCACAGCCTCCATGGCTGAGAGCTCTGGGTGAACAATCCCCTTTCTAAGGCAAGCATCAACCCTTGGTGCCAGGGGCTTGGACTTGGGGAGTGGGCAGCAAGGCAGGGGCAGAAGAAGGTCCTCTGGAAGGGGACCCAGAAGTCCTGGCTGCCAAACTGACCCCTGATCCAGGAAGGATGATGAAAGAGGGCTCTTGTTGCACCCACCAGCCCTGTCCAGTCCTCCCGACAAAGCCCCATGTTTCTGCAACCAGTTTCATAGCTAATACCATCTACAACATTTAGAGAATAATTTCTGCAAGTCTCACCATCGGGGGTAAGATTCTTGAGTGTCGGGAACACATCTGGCCACAGATTTTCCATCTTTGTCTCTGCCTCCCTCTGGGTTGACTCCTGGTGAGAAGGCAACGTCTCCTTCACAATCTCCACCTTCTTCTTTGCCTTCACCAAAGTGCCTCCAGCTCTGTCCTGACATGGAATGTCCCACTGTGAACCTCGATCCTGTCACAGAGGGGCTGCAAGAATTCCCTGACCCACTGGGGTGCTATCCCCACCACCTCACTACCTTCTTCTCAAGAAGCAAGCACTGAAAGCCGTGGAGGAGTTCCCAGATCACTCCGGATGGGCTGGTCAGCTCATTGGTCCCAATGAGGAGAGGCTCTGCCTGGAGTGGAGGCTGCACACAGTGGTGTTCCGGTTCCTAGGATACGAAGAAGCCCCATCCTGGTGGAGCCCAGTTTGGTGGAGATGTTGATGATGGCAGCCTTGCTGCAGCTCAGCTCCTGCTGCCCCGTGCCCTTCACTGCCTTCTCCAGGAGCAGCAGAAATTCCTGGAGCAAAGACACCAATGCTCTGTTCATATGAGCCACTCCCAAGCTTGAGGACCAACCTGGAGGTCCTTGTTGCAGACCATGAACGAGCCAGCTGAGGTGACATTGCAGTGAATTCAGATGGCATCATGCTACACGAATTGACACTTGTCTTGCTGCTGAGGAGCTTCAGGCTTTGGCCCTTCAGATGAGACCACATGACCTTCAGAGCCACCTAAGGCTAGGTGAGCTCATTCATGATATTGGACAACACCCCAAACACGTCTCCTTTCTGAACAACATGAGAAGACAGAGAGTGAAGGTCCCAACAGTGGCAATGGCCCCAGCACACCCAATGTGGTGGGGCTGTGGTATAATCACTGGACATAACTTGAAATTTAAACATATTAAAAATACAGCATTATTCGCACATTAAGGAAAGTCATAATATTGAGGAGGCCTCCAGGGCGGTGTGCAGCGGGTATGCAGGGAATCCCTTCCATAACCTGCAACCTTGGAAACCCCACGGAGGGTGGAGTGAAGACTCTGCGGCCAGGCTCTGTGATAATGGTGCAGAGATGGGAACTCAGTGATACTTCGAACACTGATAAGCTGTACCTTTGCTACCCTGAGCCAACAGTCTGCCATCTTTTGATGAACTGCTGCTGTCCTTTGTGCGAACTTTGCTCATTATAATGTCATTATAATACCAAAACACACCCCCATCCCAAAGGCTACCCGCCTCCAAGGCGAGACCACTCCTCATTGAGCGTGCGCTCTGAATTTCATGTAACTTATACCTTTAAACCGACGCGAGAAAATTTTACACCAATCCTAACAAAAGAACGTATGACTAGAGTCACTCAAGCTCCACCTTGAAGGTAAAAAATAATATAAAAGTAGCCTAAGAAAGGGGGACTGTTAGGGAAGACACCATCGCGGACACGTCAGGGGAGACACTATCATGGACAAGCCAGGGAGGACCCTACTGCAGACCTCTGACTCCTGGGATCAGTCAACGGGCTGAACCCTTCTTCCCCCCCATAGGGACGCCTTTGGGTAAGATTCGAACCTCCTCGGGAGCTCTTTTGGAACTTAGAAACCTCTATAGAGTTGCTTTTAACTTAGCGCTTTGGTAATTTACAATTTGATGTTTGTGTGCACACGCTTTGCAGACAGTGTGTTCATCACCAGCAATCCACACAGAACCTGGACTCTGTTGCTTTAAATAAATTGTACTATTTGCATACCCAGCAGCACCGTTTCTCACTGGGTGCGGTGTAAGTCCATAGATAGTGGCTGGGTGGGAGTACAACACACTATCGAGTGAATCCGGGACACCGGACTCATAGTGTCCAATTGGGCATTAATCAGGATTTAAACCTAGCCGCCCCCAGCCCCTCTGATATCTGAGGATAAGCTGGAAAGCAAGGGGGTTTATCTCCTGCCAAATTACTTTACTGCTCTTAACGCAACAGGGGCAGATGCTGAGCTTAGCGCCCCATGAAGCAGCACCCAAAGGCATGGAGCACAGGACCAGCAGCACAGTGATGTGCAAGCCATGGAGGTCCACATCCTTCTGCCACTAGACCATGCCAGATTTGCTCCTCTCCATGGGTCTTTCATGGGACATAGGCATTGGCTTGGAAGAGGCAAGAGCAAGGTGGAGAACATCTGCTCATGATAATTTGGGACATGGCCTGGCTCAGGGGACCTGGTGATGGGGATGAGGTTGACCTATTTCCAGTGCTATGTGGAAAGCCCATCTTGTGAAACTGTCAAGGACACCTGAACTGTGGGACATGTCACAGGCTGCTCCCTCCTTCCTCATCCACAACAGACTCACCTGGCCGGTAGCTCCTGGATTATGGGGTCAAGCTTCCCAAGGTCAGCAGAGTTTACCTGAAAATGCCAAGTGATTTTTGCCCCCTGGTAGCGAGGGCTGGCTCCCCGTAAGAATCGATGTCCTGGGGTTCAAAGAACCAGAGAGCTTGTGCCGGGAGCCAAGGGTTGGAGCAAGCCCTCAATGGGTGGGGAGTGATATAAAGAAGCCTTAGGGAGCTGAGCAAACAGTGTGAGCTGGAGCAGAGGGAGGAGAAGCTATGGGAGAGCTGCGAGTGCGCTCTGTCCTGGTGACCGGGGCCAACCGGGGCATCGGCCTGGGGCTCGTCCGGCACTTCCTGGAGATGCCAAAGCCACCCGAGTGGGTCTTTGCGGGGTGCCGGGACCCCAAGGGGCAGCGAGCGCAGGTGGGGCTGGGCTGGGAGCAGGGGCTGGGCTGGGGCTGGGGGTGCTGGGGGCCAGGGCAGCGCTCGGGGCAGGGAGGGGGCTGCAAAGGGCTGGGGCTGCAGCCGGGCTGGGATGGGGACACCAGCCAGGCAGGAGATGGGAGGGGATGGTGGCACCAGCCGGGCAGGGCATGGGAGGGGACGGGGGTACCAGTCAGGCTGGGAATGGAAGGGAATGGTGGCACCAGCTGAGCAGGGCATGGTGGCACCAGCTGGGCAGGGGAAGGTGGTACCAGCCTGGCAGGGGATGTGTGGAGGGGATGGGGGTG
>VYZX01030150.1:103684-130277 GCA_013401335.1 Brachypteracias leptosomus
CAGCCCCTCTGATATCTGAGGATAAGCTGGAAAGCAAGGGGGTTTATCTCCTGCCAAATTACTTTACTGCTCTTAACGCAACAGGGGCAGATGCTGAGCTTAGCGCCCCATGAAGCAGCACCCAAAGGCATGGAGCACAGGACCAGCAGCACAGTGATGTGCAAGCCATGGAGGTCCACATCCTTCTGCCACTAGACCATGCCAGATTTGCTCCTCTCCATGGGTCTTTCATGGGACATAGGCATTGGCTTGGAAGAGGCAAGAGCAAGGTGGAGAACATCTGCTCATGATAATTTGGGACATGGCCTGGCTCAGGGGACCTGGTGATGGGGATGAGGTTGACCTATTTCCAGTGCTATGTGGAAAGCCCATCTTGTGAAACTGTCAAGGACACCTGAACTGTGGGACATGTCACAGGCTGCTCCCTCCTTCCTCATCCACAACAGACTCACCTGGCCGGTAGCTCCTGGATTATGGGGTCAAGCTTCCCAAGGTCAGCAGAGTTTACCTGAAAATGCCAAGTGATTTTTGCCCCCTGGTAGCGAGGGCTGGCTCCCCGTAAGAATCGATGTCCTGGGGTTCAAAGAACCAGAGAGCTTGTGCCGGGAGCCAAGGGTTGGAGCAAGCCCTCAATGGGTGGGGAGTGATATAAAGAAGCCTTAGGGAGCTGAGCAAACAGTGTGAGCTGGAGCAGAGGGAGGAGAAGCTATGGGAGAGCTGCGAGTGCGCTCTGTCCTGGTGACCGGGGCCAACCGGGGCATCGGCCTGGGGCTCGTCCGGCACTTCCTGGAGATGCCAAAGCCACCCGAGTGGGTCTTTGCGGGGTGCCGGGACCCCAAGGGGCAGCGAGCGCAGGTGGGGCTGGGCTGGGAGCAGGGGCTGGGCTGGGGCTGGGGGTGCTGGGGGCCAGGGCAGCGCTCGGGGCAGGGAGGGGGCTGCAAAGGGCTGGGGCTGCAGCCGGGCTGGGATGGGGACACCAGCCAGGCAGGAGATGGGAGGGGATGGTGGCACCAGCCGGGCAGGGCATGGGAGGGGACGGGGGTACCAGTCAGGCTGGGAATGGAAGGGAATGGTGGCACCAGCTGAGCAGGGCATGGTGGCACCAGCTGGGCAGGGGAAGGTGGTACCAGCCTGGCAGGGGATGTGTGGAGGGGATGGGGGTGTGTGCGGGAGGCAGGACCCCCATCCCACGGGAGCAGGGCAGCTGGAGCTGGGTGCTGGGTGCCCAGCGGTGCCAGGATGGAGCCCAAGCACCACGGGCTGTGCCTGGGAAAGGCTGAGCCTCCCTCAGCCCCTCCTGCCTCCCCGTGCCCAGCGCTCCCCTCTCTTGCAGGAGTTGCAGAGTTTGGTCTCCAAGCACCCCAACCTGGTCATCATCCCGCTCGGTAGGTGCCCCCAGGGGGGGTCCCTCACCCTGGTTCCTCTGGCCAGTGCCCCTGGGGCACTGTGGGCACCCCAAGAGCCAAGGGGCTGGTGCCCATGGGGACACCGGGGACTGGCAGCCCGAGGGCACGTCCCTGGGGGAACACGGGCACTGACCTGCCCTGTGTCACCTCTGCAGAAGTCACCGACCCCGCCAGCATCAAGGCGGCTGCAGCAAGAGTTGGGGAGCACTTGGGGGGCTCGGGGTTGACCCTCCTCATCAACAACGCTGGGATGGCCAAGCCGAACACACTCGATAATGAGAATCTGCAGGACATGACCCAGATTTACACCACCAACACAATTGGACCCATGCTGCTGGGCCAGGTGAGACCCTCACTCCTAGTGCTGTGCAGCTCCAGGGATCATCCCTTCCCACTGCCGTGGTTTCTGAGCTGGGCTCTTTCAATGCTCGTTAAGTGCTGGTGGGAGAGAGTCCTTACTCTGCTCTGGTGCCCAACGGGTTTTTTCTCAACAAGAAGCTCATGGAGCCACAGGCTGGAGCTCAGGAGGTGGAGCCTGAGGGGCTGCAGCAGTGGGAAGAGGAGGGAGGATGCTCCAGTGCTGGTGCCAACATTGCCACTATGGAAGGCACTGCTCCTCTCCATGCCACCTCCGTGCATGGCCCTATCTCCTCTCTTCTCTCCTCACAGGCATTCCTGCCCTTGCTGAAGAAGGCTGCCCAGGAGAGCCCGGGCTCAGGGCTGAGCTGCAGCAAGGCGGCCATCGTCAACATGTCCAGCTCTGCAGGCTCCATTGAGGAAGTCTACGTATGGAATTATGGACAAGTTGTCTCGTACCGCTGCAGCAAGGTACTGCCCCACCACACTGGGCATCAGCCCAGACGCTTTCCTCTCTGAATGGCCTCAGGTGCCTTCCAACCTCCCCCTTGGTCCCTGCACGTCTCTGTGTTGAGATTGAGCTCCCATCAGTCACTGGGTCACTCTCGTGGATCATCCCTTGCCCAGCCTGGGTCTCACCTCAGATGGAAATGCTGGGATGGGTCCTCACCTTGGCTGGTGTGCCCCAGGGAGCTGGCTCCACCTGCCCTCCCTTGCCCCAGCCATGGGTTTGGACATGTCACCCTGCAGCCACCCTTCCCTTCCGCTCCCATCACCATCCCTGCCCCATCTCCCCACAGGCTGCTCTCAACATGCTGACCAAGTGCCAGTCCCTGGGGTACCGGCAGCACGGGGTCCTCTGCGTTGCTCTCCACCCTGGCTGGGTGCAGACAGACATGGGGGGCTCAGGGTCACACAAGGTGAGAGAGCTTTCGGCCAAGGTCTGGAAGAACCTTTTGATTTGGGAATGTGGAGCTTGTTATGGATTAAACAGTCCCAGGCACACTGGGTCTGGAGGGTTCTTTGGAAGATGCCTTCAGCTGGAGACTCGTGAGGGAAGGAGATGAGAGATGGGCAACTCTTCTTGCCCTGTGCTGGCATCTCCTCACTCACTCCAGAGAGCCACAACCCCTGAGCTTGCTCCAGGCTTTGACACAGGACTCTGTTTCTCCCTCTGCCTTTGCAGCCTCCCCTGACAGTGGACGCCAGCGTGCAAGGGATGCTGAAGGTCCTCTCCTCCCTCTCGGAGAAGGAGACGGGGACCTTCTTGAACTGGGAAGGGAAGGTTGTGCCCTGGTGAGGTGTCAGCCCAGGATCCCGACAGTCCCTTTGCTGCTGCACCAAGTTGTGCCCATGTCCTAATAAATGTGCGTCTGTAAACAATAATTAGCACTGTTTGAGCCTTCCTCTTGGTCTCCTTTGAACCACGTGCTTTGAGACAACTTCTCAGAGTTATTTCTCATTATAATTGAGCTAAGCTGGTCTGAATCCCAACCTCCTCTGTCTGGGGGCCTGGCCTTCATCCTGGTAGAGCTTTTTCCCTGGGCACAGAGCGGGTCTGCCCACAGCTCTCCCTCTTGAATGGACCTCCAAACATGAGGCTACTTCCAGCTGTCTGTAGAGTGCCTCATGCATTTGTTCCTCCTCACCAGGCAGCCTACAGCAGACATCCACTACAATGGCACCCATCTGAGTCTTCTCCTTGACCCACAAGCTCCCAGTTGGCTCATCACCCATCCTCAGGAAGACGTCCATGAACTCCCACTGCTCTCTAACACAAAGGGGTCCCTGAGCCCCACCAGTATCCCAGGACTGAGGATGTGCCCATCTTGGAGGCTCCCATGTACCTGTTCTGTGCCAGCAAGGTGAGGTGCTAGGGCTGCTCTGCTGGACACTGTGCCCGTGGGGGCACACAGTTGCCCCAGGCCACCTGGGGAATGTCCCCCCTCCTGTCCCCCCATGCCCTGGGTCATGCTGGCACGGGGGTGCTTCTTCATGGCTGCCCAGAACATGGTGACGAGGTNGGGATGGTTGGAAGATCTCTCTCCTCCTGGGAGAGGGGGTCTGCCCCAGCTTTGGCGCCTCCTGGAGGGAACATCTCCAGGATCGTGGTGCCACTTGTGGGGTCCCCAGCTGTGGGCTAGGGGGTGGCTGTGGGCACCACCACACCCTGGGGTGAGGAGCAGGGCACCCGGGAAGGCAGCACAGCAGACTCAGGGGCTCACAGGCAGGGGTTTATTGAGGACATGGAGTCAGGGGGATCAGCAGCACAGGGCCCTGCTGCCAGGAGGCCAGTCCAGAGTCTCACCAGGGCATGACCTTCCCTTCCCAGTCCAGGAAGGTGCCGGTGTCCTTCTCGGAGAGGGAGGAGAGCACCTTCAGCATCCCTTGCACACTGGCGTCCACCGTCACGGGGGGCTGCGGGACAGAGGGGAGAGGGGAGAGGCTGCCTGGGGGATGGGGCAGGCAGGGGGGGCTGGGCAGGGGCTCAGGGCAGCAGCTCCCTCCCGTGGAAAGAGGGGCTCTGATGGACCCTCCAAGGTGAAATCCCTACCGTGATTCCAGCAAGGCTCCCCATGTCTGTCTGCACCCAGCCAGGGTGGAGAGCAACGCAGAGGACCCCGTGCTGCCGGTACCCCAGGGACTGGCACTTGGTCAGCATGTTGAGAGCAGCCTGTGGGGAGATGGGGCAGGGATGGTGATGGGAGGGGAAGGGTGGCTGCAGGGTGACATGTCCAGACACATGGCTGGGGTCAGTGGCTGATGGGAGCTCAATCACAGCCCAGGGAGGTGCAGGAATAGAGGGAGGAGACATTGGAGGGCTTGGGCACATTCAGCAGAACACACACCTTGCTGCAGCAGTATGAGATAGCCTGCACCTCATCCCACCTATAGGCTTCCTGAATGGAGCCTGCAATGCTGGACATGTTGACGATGGCCGCCTTGCTGCAGCTCAGCACTGGGCCTGGGCTCTCCTGGGCAGCCTTCTTCAGCAAGGGCAGGAATGCCTGTGAGGAGAGGAGATGAGAGGAGGTAGGGCCATGCATGGAGGTGGCACCGGGGAGAGGAGCAGCTCCTGCCACAGTGTGTGATGTTGGGCACCAGCACCATGAACAACCCCCCACCTCTTCCCACCACCCCAGCCCACCAGGCTCCAGCTCCTGAGCTCCAGCCCAGGGCTCCGTGACCTTCTTGTCAATCAAGAGCCCATCAGGCACCAGAGCAGAGCCAGAACCCTCTCCCACCAGCCCTTCGTGCCTCCCCAGGTCAGCCCAGCTCGGATGAGGGTCTTACCTGGCTCACCAACATGGGTCCAGTTGTGTTGGTGGTGTAAATCTGGGCCATGTCCTGCAGATTCTCATTATCAAGTGTGTTCAACTTGGCCACCCCAGCGTTGTTGATGAGGAGGTTCAGCCCCGAGCCCCCCAAGTGCTCCCCAACTCTTGCTGCAGCCGCCTTGATGCTGGCGGGGTCGGTGACTTCTGCAGAGGTGACACAGGGCAGGTCAGTGCCCGTGTTCCCCCAGGGACGTGCCCTCGGGCTGCCAGTCCCCGGTGTCCCCATGGGCACCAGCCCCTTGGCTCTTGGGGTGCCCACAGTGCCCGGGCACTGGCCAGAGGAACCAGGGTGAGGGACCCCCCCTGGGGGCACCTACCGAGCGGGATGACGACCAGGTTGGGGTGCTTGGAGACCAAACTCTGCAACTCCTGCAAGAGAGGGGAGCGCTGGGCACGGGGAGGCAGGAGGGGCTGAGGGAGGCTCAGCCTTTCCCAGGCACAGCCCGTGGTGCTTGGGCTCCATCCTGGCACCGCTGGGCACCCAGCACCCAGCTCCAGCTGCCCTGCTCCCGTGGGATGGGGGTCCTGCCTCCCGCACACACCCCCATCCCCTCCACACATCCCCTGCCAGGCTGGTACCACCTTCCCCTGCCCAGCTGGTGCCACCATGCCCTGCTCAGCTGGTGCCACCATTCCCTTCCATTCCCAGCCTGACTGGTACCCCCGTCCCCTCCCATGCCCTGCCCGGCTGGTGCCACCATCCCCTCCCATCTCCTGCCTGGCTGGTGTCCCCATCCCAGCCCGGCTGCAGCCCCAGCCCTTTGCAGCCCCCTCCCTGCCCCGAGCGCTGCCCTGGCCCCCAGCACCCCCAGCCCCAGCCCAGCCCCTGCTCCCAGCCCAGCCCCACCTGCGCTCGCTGCCCCTTGGGGTCCCGGCACCCCGCAAAGACCCACTCGGGTGGCTTTGGCATCTCCAGGAAGTGCCGGACGAGCCCCAGGCCGATGCCCCGGTTGGCCCCGGTCACCAGGACAGAGCGCACTCGCAGCTCTCCCATAGCTTCTCCTCCCTCTGCTCCAGCTCACACTGTTTGCTCAGCTCCCTAAGGCTTCTTCATATCACTCTCCATGGTCACCCCTCCCATTGAGGGCTTGCTCCAACCCTTGGCTCCTGGGACAACGTCTCCAGCTCTTCCAATTTTGCCATTGGTGCTGAATGGGAGCCAGCCCTCGCTACCAGGGGGCAAAAATCACTTGGCATTTTCAGGTAAACTCTGTTGACCTTGGGAAGCTGGCAGAAGGTCCTGCATGGTCCTGTGCTCCATCCCTTTGGGTGCTGCCTCACAGTGCACTAAGCTCAGCATCTGCTTCATCATTTTGGACGTGCTGGGGCCATTGTTGCTGCTGGGACCTCCACTCTTTGCCTTCCTACTTTGCAAACCTCTTGGTAACCAAGACCGGGGCTTTGTCCTTCTCCCTTCCACTGCCTGCAGCTCTTCTTTCATAGAATCACATTGGGTTGGAAGGGACCTCCAGAGGTCATCTAGTCCAACCTCCCTACAATAAGCAGGGACATCTCTAACTAGGTCAGGCTGCTCAGAGCTTCATCAAGCCTGACCTTGAATGTCCCCAAGGATGAGGCAATGCCCTTTTTTGTGGTCTCACGTTACTTTCCGCACTAGCATCTCATGACCTGCCCTTCCTTTGATGGCCATCTCGTGCTGAGCTGTCCAGCCTTGAGGTCAATTATTCCTCTGTGGGAACATGACAGCAACCATCAGCTCCTGTCCTCCTGTGCATCTGCAGCTTGTGTTTGGGAGCTGATGGTAGATCTTCCTTCTTCCCCATTCCTTGACTCTACCAAGTCTCAGCCTTAACCTCTTTCCTTAGCTCTACACACTTCATTTTTTCCATTTAACCCTCCTGAGGCCACTCAGCCCTCCTCCTGCTTTTCTCCTCCTTCACACTGGGTTGAGAGACTTTTTTTGCCTTGTGAATTCCTGCCACTCATTTACAGTCTGGGTCTTCCATGGATCTGTCTCAGACTGATCTCTCCCTGACAATCGTCCCCATCTCACCACACCTCCCAGATCCGAGGGCTGGTTTTCAGGCTCTTCAGGTCATTTCAACAGCTTTTTCTATATTTTTACTTCTGAATGACCACCCACCACAACTATACTCTGATATAGGCCATTTGCACAAGAGCTCTGCTTCTCAAGACACACTTCCATGGTTTTCTTCTTCTAGGTGGAGGACAGGGCCATCACCCAGAGCCTGTTAGAAATCTCCACAGCACCTCAGGACCAGACAGCATCAGAAACAAAAAATCAACCTTTTAAGTCTCCTATTTTTTGCTGTGTCACCACCTTTCTGTAGCCTTCCACTGGCTTGGAGTCATAACTTTAGGTTGTTGACTTTGATCTGGGGCCTCACGCTGCACGTTGTTGATCATTGGAGTTTAAACAAGCTCTGCTTCTCCAGGTGTCAGAGTCCAACCTGGTGCAAAGAGGCAGAAGAGGAAGCAACCAGCCTTGCCTGGCTCACAACCAGCCTTGCCTGGCTCACAACCAGCCTCTCCACAAACACTGCTGCTGTCCCCAAGCCTCTGGAAGGGACCTCAGATGGGATCCAGATGGTTCTTTTGTTCTGGAAGGCTCTTGCATGGTCTAAACCTTAAGCTGAGCATTAAGGTCCTTCTGTGCAGCCAGTTGTGGTTCACAGATGGATGGTTTCCATCTCACCATGCTAGAAAGACTCAGAAACAGTTGTCCAGGGTGCAGTCCCACCTCCTTCACTCCCAGTTGCTGAAAGCTGAGATGTTTTCAGGCTCACCTGGAGGTTTGCACAAAGGGCAATGACCGTGATGTGTATGGAAGAGTTGAGAAATGTGCTTTCCTTTCCCCTGCCATCATGATCTTGAGTTCACTTAATCTACCCTGAAAGGGAGGATAAACTCACTGCTATTTATCAAACTTCTTTGCTCCATGATATATTCAGGCCATGTCACCACTCGTTAGTCACTTGCTGAAGAATCAATAGATGGTGATGAAGGAACTGTTAATCCAGGGCTGGGGTGAGACCTCCCCAGCCCTGCAACTGTTTGAAGCTGGGCAGGTCGTGTTCACCCTCCATGACTCATTTTCTTCACTTCATGACTTGTGACACCCTCTTGTGAGAGCCTGAGCTGAAGTGTAGCACCCAGGCGAGGTGGGAAGGCCCCAACCAAGGCTTCTCATGGTGCTTTCTCATAGTTTGGCTCTTTGCCCAGCAGACCCATACAGGTTACACCTCCATTATATCGGAGCTGGCCTTGAGCCCAGGCACCCAAACTGCTGGCAGCAGGTAGAGCAGATGCAAACCCCTCAGGACCATGGAATAGCAAATGGTGTCTTACCATGAGAAGGAACCAAGGTTGAGGCATCCCAAAAAACACACCAATAGAAGAGACAGGAGAAATTCTTAGGCCTACAGAGGGACTTGTTCCTCCATAGTGACCATCTCAGCTTCGTGTCCTGTTTCAGAGGGATGCAGCAGGATGAGACATTGGTTGTGGGGCTCAGGAGGACCACACCAGGGGCTGCTGCATGGATACATGGCTTTCACAGAGAGCACTGAGGAGTTTTCAGAGACTCCAAAGCTGTGTCTGAAGGACACCAATACCTACCAAGGTTGGGGGCTGAAGACAGTGTGGCAGCTCATATTTAGACACTTGGGCACTTCAAAATTCAGTGATGTCAGAACCAGAGAAGCTAAGACACTTGGGTAAGCTTAGCTTGGGGGTTTTTTTTGTTGAATTCCTCTTTATTACCTTCTAGAAGTCCCAAACCATTTCATTAATGAGGTTTTCAAAGAAATTGATAATCCCTTCTTTTGGACGTGGGGAACTGCAGCATAAAAGTGGGTCAAGCAACGTCTGTGTTGGGAAGTGTCCAATTGCAGATGCTTAGAGCTTGTTTTCCCTCTCAGCTCACATTTATATTCCGAGCAGGCTCCTCCTGACCTCAGCTGTGGCTGCACATTAACTGTTTCCACCCAGCAGGTCACAGGAGATCCCTGCATCCAAGGCTCTTTGGAATGAGGACCTAGGAAGAGCTGGTTCACATAATTCACCTGGAGTGTGTGGGATCTGTGTGGAAGAGGTGGCCCAAACTCCGTTCCTCAGCTTTCTTTGGACCCCTCTGTCCTCATTTGCTACGTATCTTTTTTGAGAAGGTTCTCAGAGCACGGTTACACCCCCAGGCAAACTGGGGAGCAGAGGCTCAGCCGTGCTGGAGCAGGATAATGTCCGCACAGATCTCCTGATGGTCTCACCAGGTTGATATTATTTATTTCTTGGTATCGGGGGTCTTTTGTCTAGCCCTTGTCAAACCAGGATGAACATAAGCAACAGAAATAATGATGCTTCCATAAATCAGAGCTGCCCAGTCATGACTGACGAGTTCCTGGTTGTGTATTTACTATAATGGGATTTTAAAGCTGTCGAACCAGGTACCTGACACCCGTAGAATCATTGTGGTTGGAAGAGACTTTTGAGATGATTGAGTCCAACTGTTCCCCCAGGACTGCCAGGGCACCACTAAACCATAGCCCTCAGCACCACATCTCCATGGTTTTGAAACCCCTCCAGGGTTGGGGACTCCACCATTGCCCTGGGCAGCCTGGCACAGCCCTTCACAACCATTTTTGGTGAAGAAACTGTTCTTCATGTCCAACCTCAACGTCCCCTGGAGCAACTTGGCTGAAACAAGAAAGACCCTCCCCCAAACACCTCCATCCCCAAACTGGGCCCTGATTACCCAATTTATCACATCTGATCCTCGCGGAGGGAGTGAAGCAGGAGCAGCTCTGGACAATAAAACCAGCTGGGAAGCATTGAGCACTCCCGGCTACAAACTGGGATTCTGGGGTGCCTCCAATGGAGACGCTGAAATTTCTCCGCCCGCCAGTCTGCTCACCTTAGGGAGTGAGTGGCACCTTCGGGGGGGGAACCTTAAGGGGGGAAAAAACCATAAAGGTACTGAAGACGCCCCCCCCCGAGACCTCTGTAAGCCTTTTTTGCTGCTCTCCAGCTTTCGGAAGAGCTGAGGGTCCCCTCCAGCCTCCCCCAGAGGGTCTCCCCGGGGACCCCGGTGCTGGTGATTGTGCTTGGCGCCTTCGTACCGACTATTGAAGGGAAAAATACAGACAGACAAACAGGCAGAGGCGGTTGGGCCACCCCTCCACCGCCCCGCCCCGGGAGGCGGTGCCGGTTCCGCCCCGGGAGCCCCGGGAAGGTGGGAGGCGATGGCGGCGGGGCGGGCACGGACCGTGCTGCTGACCGGCTCCAACCGCGGCATCGGGCTGGAGTTGGTCAGGCAGCTCCTGGGGGCTCCGAAACCCCCGGCATGGATCTTTGCAACGTGCCGGGACCCTGAAGGACCACGGGCAAAGGTGGGTGAAGGGCAAAGGTGGGGGGTGGGTGTTGGTAGCACTCATGGATAGAGGTGACTTGTTATGGGCTGGAGAAGTGTGGAGCGGGGGGGGGGGGGGGCACCGTGTTCAGCTTGGTGGGAAAGTCCTCTGAAGGTCTACCATATTTTGAGTGGAGAATGAGCCTGGTCACCTTAACGCTGCGGTGCTGGGCTATTTGAGGCTGCTTTGGCTATGGACCAACCACCATCCCCTGCCAAGGCTTCACCCCTGCCAAGACTTCACCCATAGAGTGAGAGACTCATAGAAGGTTTGGGTGGGAAGGGACCTCCAAAGGTCTAGTCCAACCCCCATACAATAAGCAGGGACATCTCTGACTAGGGCAGGTTGCTCAGAGCCCCATCAAAGTTGACCTTGAATGTCTCCAGGGATGGGGTCGTTCCAAGGCTTCCCCCTCACCGCGGTGCCAACCCAGAGTTGGGTCTGGGCAGGCTTGTGTTGGACTCAGTGGTTGTGGCTGGCTGAGCTGGTGGGAATCGTGGAGATGCTGCTCCAGGTGGTTCTGTGATGTGTTACTGGTCTCTGTGAAATCTGGAGGGGTGTTAAGTGGTGGTTGGTGGAGCTGTGGGGTCTTCATCCTCTTGGTCGTTGGGGATTAGGGCTGGGCCGGGCACTAGATGAGTGATAGATGCTCTCTGTTGACCCCTTCCCCTTTCCAAGGGGAAGAGAGAGACTTGTGGATTAGGGAAGGAAACTAAAACAGTGACAATAACAACAAAAAGATAATAGGAAAATAATGAAGTATATTCAAATATATACAAACCCAATCTCAAACTCCAGGTGGTCCATGCGTGTTGCTCTCCACCACGGGATGCTTCTCTAAGCCTTGTCCAGCTGTGGTAGGGTGAGGGCAACATCTTCAGGTTGTTGCTGCTGAAGCCCACGAGCACTGGAGACTGAGGGCAGGGTGACTGGTGTCACCCCAGGAGCCACATGACTCCTCCTGCCCCTTTGTGCCTGGATGAGATGTTGGGCTGGGTGAGGCTGGGCTCACACCGGGGTGTTGCGAGGCTGTTGAGGCCAGCAGCTGGGCAAAACAGGGGAGGAGAAACATCTGTTGGTCATCACAAATCATTTGGATGGATTCTTCCATCATTTCCTGTGTCCAAGGGGAATGTGGGAACATGGGGCCTGGCGGGGAAGCCCAGAGACAACTGCAGGTAGGCCACAGCCAGTGCCACCAGCTCTCCTGCTCTATGTTGGTGGGATGGGTCCCCTCACAATAAGCCACCAAGTTGTACTTCTCCTGTAGAAATGATCCACTGTGTTTGGTGAAAATAATCAGTGAAAATGTTCAAAGTGGTTCATTTCAGTTGAGTGGGTGGAATGTAGTGTCCAGAGCTGAGTGGATCCTGGGATTGGGCTATTTGGATCCAACATCAACCTGTTGGGAGAGCATCCATAGTATCATGCAGTCGTGGCCATGTTGCTCTCTGAGCACACACATGTTGCTTTGTGGAGCCTAGAAGAAGACTGAACTTCAGCAGGTCCCCACTCCAGCCATTCACAAGCGCTGAGTAACATCTGGAAGGTGTTTCCCTCAAGGTGGACCATCACTGGTGTCCCAGGATGATGCTTGGCATCACCTCGTGCTGATTGTTTCCATGTCTCTTTTGTAGGAGTTGAGAGATCTGGCATCCAAACACCCAAACCTGGTCCTTGTGAAGCTGGGTAGGTGCCCTCTACCTCTGAGCTGGTAAATTTGTGGCTACCAGCCACTCTTGCCCCATTTCTCCTTCACTCCCTCCCTGCTTTCCGGCTCTATCTGAGTTCTTCAGAGCTGCTTCAAGTCCTGCTGCTAAAAGCCCAGCTTCTCCAGACCTGTCTCAGTCCCAGTACCCTGGAGCCTCCTTGCTCCATGGCCATGGGACCAGAAGTTCTTGAGACCCATCCTGGGTAGCCTCCAGCTCCCCAAGCTGAGTGGCTGTGTCCTTGCTCTGCCATGCAGCTGAGCTGCCTGCATCCCAAGTCCCAGGCGAGACCAGGTGGGCTCCAAGATGAAGGAAATGCTGTGAGATCAGCCCAGAGCCTGGACAGGAGCTGTAGGACCTTGCAGAGCCATCCTGCAGCAGGTCCCAACACAGCCCCTGTGGGGGTTGTCCTCCCCTACCCTGAGACTGCCCTTGGTTCTCCAGAGCTTGCTCAGACATGGACTTTGTTCACTGACAGGAGGAGGTGGCTGCTGGTGCCTGACACAGCACAGGAGTCCCAGCAGCCTTGGCCTCCACGGGGTTGTCCTCACAGTGGCTTCTCCTGGTGGGCTGCCCCAGGGCAGGGTCCTTCAGCTGCTGGTGGTGGGGCACCCTGTGCGTGGGGGGGGGAGGCAGCTTTGGGCTCAGCTGGAGCCTGTGGGTGCCTGGGTGCTCTGAGCTGGTTCCACAGCACCATCTGGTGCCCACAGATGGAAGACCACATAGTGCGGGCTGCAAAGCTAGTCTTCTGCATCTTAACCTCCTCCTCCTTCCCAAGCCCTCCTGGGTGGACCTCATGGCTCTCAAACATCTTCTCTTCCTCTGCAGATGTTGCAAACCCCTCTACTATTACTGATGCAGCAAAGGTGGTGGAGGGGAAGCTCAACGGCATGGGCTTGAACCTGCTCATCAACAACGCTGGCATCTACACCCCAACGGCCTCACTGGAGACAGTGGATGCTGAAGAGATGATAAGGACCTACAAGACCAATGCCGTGGGGCCGATGCTGATGGCCCAGGTATGGGTGAAGCTCTGGGGATGGAGCTCACTGTGGAGTTCGGCCCAGTTTGAGAGTAGCCTGGGCTGTCTGTGGTCACGATGGAGATCTTGAAGGGCTTTGTGCTCCCAGCCCCAAGCCCTCTCTAGTTCCACTGTGTTGTGCTGGGCTAACTGGGAGCTGGCTGGGCTGCAGTGGGGCTGGCTTGAGGCACGGGTGTCCCACCAGGTTGCTTCTCCCCAGGCTTTCCTGCCCCTGTTGAAGAAGGCTGCCCGGGAGAGCACGGAGAAGGGACTGAGTTGCAGCAAGGCAGCCATCATCAACATCTCCACCGTCCTGGGGTCCATTGAAAAAACAGCTGAGTCCTTCTACAAGCCTGTTGTCTCCTATCGCTGCAGCAAGGTATGGAGACGTGGGACCTGCCCGTGCTCCCGAGCTTGGTGGGAGTCAGAGCTGCCTCTTGCCAGGCCTGATCTCAGGGAAGCACCTTGAGATGGTGAGGTGGAGGGACTGCTCCATGCTGATCACTGCCCACGCCCAGCTGCCGCCCACCTAAGGGAGACAAGCTCTATCTCCTGAAGACCTGGCATTGCTTTTTCTCCTTCACCACAAGACAGTGGTGGGAGGGGAGCCTGATGCGTGGAGCTTTCTACTGCCCATGGCTGATGGTTCCTTTCTCCCTCAGGCTGCCCTCAACATGCTCACCAAGTGCCAGGCCCTGACCTACGGGGAGGCCGGGATCCTCTGTGTGGCCCTTCACCCTGGCTGGGTGAAAACCGACATGGGCACCCAGGAGGTGGGTTCCAGCTGAGCAGATCAAGGGGGGAACCCATGGGTGGGACCTAAGCCTACTGGCTTGCCCAGGAGGTGCCTCAGGTGGCTGAGGTGGCTCTTAGGAGGAGGGATCCGTGGGAGAATGGGTGGCCTCTTGGGCTGCAAGTTGCCCACATCTGTGCTGGGCCACTGTGGAACATGTGGGTGCTGCCCAGGAGGTGGCATCAGCACATCCAGGGTGAGTAGGAGGCTCATAAAGGACTTTGGGAAGGCTGGAGATGTGCAGAGAACCTGAATCCAACAGAGCAGGGAGGAGAGGAGCAGCACCATCCCACCCTATACCCCTTTCCTTGAAGAGCTGAGCCCAGGAGGTCTCTCCTCATCCTGCAGGATCCCTGTTTGGGGTGGGGGTGGTCCCTGCAACCCCAGCTGAGAAGGCTGCACGTTGCCTCCCACCTGCAGCAGACATCTCTTATGCATCCTATTGGGTTAAGCCTCTAGTTGACTTCCCAGCCCAAGTCACCTTCACCCAAGCCATCAGTGAGTGTGCAGATACCCAACCATCCTTCCATATCATGGACCTGATCCACCTCCTGTGGCTCTCTACTTGGTCTGGGAGGAAGGAACCTTGCTGCTGATGTACATGAGCTGGTGGAAGGCCTGGAGTGATGATGGTGTCTTGGTCCTTCTCCTGACTGGTGCCCGTTGCAGGCTGACCTGACGGTGGACACGAGCGTGCGGGGGCTGCTGTCCGTGCTGCCCATCCTCTCCGAGAAGCACAGTGGGGCTCTGCTCAACTGGGAAGGTAAAGCTATTCCGTGGTGACCACTTTGTCTTGGTGACCCTGCAGCGCCAGGGGACTCTTCTGGAGCACTGGGATGATCAGTCCTCTGTGGTCTACAAGGGACCTACTTGGAACTCCACTGGGCATGCAGGGCAGCCTGGGATCCCTGCCTTCATGTTGTTAATAAAGAAAAAGTCAATTAGTAGCCTTCTCCCAGCTGCAAAGACCTGCTGAGATGGTCTCTGCCCTGGCCTGGAGCTGGTCCATCTGGTTTCTGCCATGCTTCCATCTAAAGCATGGTGTCTTTGCTCCAGGATTCTTGGAGGGGGGCTTTGTGCTGCATGTGGTGTCTTGGGGAGCAGCCTTGGAGCTGGAATGGGAGGACCAAGCTCTGCAGTGCCAGGAGCCAGCTTTTCCCATAGTGGAGCCCCAACTGGGCATGGTGCCCCCGGGTGGGGGAAATTTAGGAGGAGCACAGCACAGGAATGGCACTTCTGCAGGATGGAGAAGCTGAGAACATTTATAAGGTGGGCCTGACAGCCTTGGACTGCAGGAATTTGCCCAGGAGATGGTAAGACCCCCAAAGAAAAGGACTTTGAGATGGTGCTGGGTTTTCTCAGGGAGCTTCTGCCCCTTTGGGGAGCATGGGGAAGAGGAGCTGGGGGCTCCTGCAAACCCAAGCTTAGTCTCAGAGTAACCTAGTTTGGTGGGAGAGCAACCTGGCTTGCAGGAGAGGCAGACCTTCAGGGGCCACCACCTCCTCTTTCTCATCTGGGGGATCACCTGGAGCACCTCTGTCTCTCTGGCTCTGGCCTTTTCTGAGGTTGTTCCTCACCTGGGAGAGAGGGGGCTTGCCTGGTAGCACCAGCTTTGCTGGGAACCTTGAGGCCATGCCACCAACCAGGAGCACAAGTGCTGCAGTCCCCCTCACCCAGGCTTCACCACCCCCAGGTAGACAGATTATCTCCTGGCCTGGGGCCATGTCTATGCCCCAACAACTCACCTGCAGTTCAGTGAGTCACAGGCACCAGTGAGTTTTTCTTCCTGGACAGTTTCAGTTCCTTCCAAGCCAGGGGCATTTTGGTCACCAAGACTTTGGAGAAGCTGGGAAGAAGGACAACAGGGAGCATCTGCAACCTGGGCTTGGGGACAGGTCCTCCATGGCTGGAGGTAGCAGTGAGCATGGACCCCTGGGCTCCTTGTACCCTCTTTTTGGGGGTCCCAAGCAGCCCAGGTACTAGCCAGAGATGGGAGGATGCTGGGAACATCCCCAGATGGAGAAGAGGTCTCTTATTCCATGGGTACTTTTCACAGTGGATGGGCAGATCCTTTCTGGAGCAATTGCAGGAGACACCTGGGTCCAACCTGGGTCCCACTTTTCTGGCATGGAGCTAATGCCAAGCCCCTGGGCTGTGGAGCTCACTGTCTTCCCCATGCCCAGGCTCCTCCAAGCTCATGCTGTGCCTTCCCAGGTCCTCAGGAGATAGCAGCATCCAACACCACTATGGGGAGCTGCACCCTCACCAGGTATCCACTTGGTGTGGGACCTTCTGGCTCTGACAACTCCCTGAAAGGAGGTTGGAGCCAGGTGGGGTCGGGCTCTTCTCCCAAGGAACAAATGACAGAACAAGAGGTAGTGGCCTCAAGTTGCTCCAGGGGAGGTTTAGTTTGGACATGACGAACAATTTCTTCACCAAAAAGGGTTGTGAAGGGCTGTCCCAGGCTGGCCAGGGCAGTGGTGGAGTCCCCATCCCTGGAGGGGTTTCAAAGCCATGGAGCTGTGGTGCTGAGGGACGTGGGTTAGTGGTGCCCTGGTAGGGAGGGGGAATGGAATCAATCTTGAAGGTCTCTTCCAACCCAAACAATTTGATTCTAATCCCTGGTGAGGACTGGGAACGTGGGGAGAAACAGGACTGCTGAAAGCTGGGCCAACTCCATCAGCTTGGCCAATGGTCTCCGGTGCTGGTAACATAGGATGGTTTCCCCTCTGCTGTGGCAAAGGAGTTTTGGCTGACTGTGGGAGGCTGATTAATCTGTGAGCATCTCACTTCAGCCCCCTGGACATCACCATGAGGGCAGGTCACCTAGGACATGGGTAGCCCTGGGTGGCAAAGGAGGAGGAATGGGAAGCTTTGCAGGTGAAGTCCACCTTGGCATTACTAGAAGCCCAGCTGCTGGGGATGACAACAAACCTCATGGAGGTTGAAGCACCATGAGCATCAAGCCCATTGGAAGGTGCGGTGGTCCCATATTTCAAGCCAACTGGAGCAGGACAACCCAACTTGGACCTCTGTAAGTGGGAATCGCCCTTGGTGAGTGACCAGTGAGGCCAGCTGGTCCCCAGCAGCCCATCCTTCCCCCTTCCAAGGCTCATCCCAGGGAGCACATGCTGAGCTACCAGAGACTGTGCCAGCCATAACTTGGAAGCCAGGGATGCCCGAGCACCCTAAGGTGCTCCAGGTCATGTGCTCCTCAAGAAGCCTTGGTGAAGGTCCAGAGGGGCAGGTCTTCTGCTCACACACCTGCCAAGTGGTGGTGGCTTTTCCTTCCTACTGGTTCCGGGTGTTGTGCTCGTGGAGCTGATTATCTCCATGTTTCCTCCTCTGCCTGGTGTTTCCTGCCTCGCTCGCTCCCTTTTGCTGGCTTTGTCCTTTGTGTCAGGCTTATCTCCTGGCTCTGGGCAGTGTCAGACCTCAGCACCTCCCCTGCCCTCCCTGATGGCAGCACCACGCACTGAGACCTTTCACTGGGCTGCAGGACAGTGCCCCAGGAGATGCTTCAGATGCCAGCTCCACCTGACCATCTAGCAGCTCCTTGGGAGCTGGGACAAGCAGGGATGATTTAGATCCCACCTAAAAGCAGATCCAGCTCTATTTAGGCACTGGACCAGGCTGCCCAGGGAGGTGGTGGAGTCACCATCCCTGGAGGGGTTCAACAAACAAGTAGACGTGGAGCTTCAGGACATGGTCTAGGGGTCAGGGAGATGTTGGTATGAAGGTTGGACTTGATGATTCTGGAGGTCTTTTCCAACCTAAGTGATTCTGTGATTCTATTCTGAAGCTGAGGTGCCAACTGGACCAGCACATGGCTGCAGAGGGCTGTTGGGTCCAGCAGTAGGGAAAGCTGGGCAACCCCTCAAGGACCCTGCACACAGGGCATGGGAACATGTTTGGGGACTTCCAGGGGCCATGGGTCGGGAGGTTTTCACCCAGACCGCCTCCACCAGCCCCTGTGGAGCTGTAGTAGCATCTAGGGGCACATCTCAGCTCTGGGGAGCCCAGCAGCTCTCCTGGTTCCAGGGATTGATTTCAGTGGTGGGAAAGATCCCTATTTTCCAGGGTCTTCCACCAGCTGCCTCCTTTCAGACCAAAATCCACCGGCAAAGACTTGATGCACCAGGAGCCAGGGCCAGGGAGGTGTGTGGGTCAGGACAGGAGTGGGGAGGACATGGAGAGTCCTGGCAGGACTTGCCAGGATCAAGACAAGACCCCTTTTGAGAGGCAACCTCCCACGCCCAGATGGAGCCCCTGTGGACAACACGGCCTGCTCCAGGAGGTCCAAAGAGGAGACTGGAAACGGAAAAGGGCTGCTCCTGGGATGTGGAGGTGGAGCAGCAGGCAGGAGGTAGGTCACAAACAGCCGGCACACGAGGAAGTGCTGGGACACCAGCCAGGGTGGCCGCAGCAGCTCCAGGTTGCAGCAGACCTTCTCCAGCCAGGGAAGGACCAAGAGCAGAGGCAACCAGAGCAGCAGGGACCTCAGCCAGGACCCGGAGATCTCCTCAACAGGAGTCTTCTTCCAGCCCTATCAGCTCTTCTTCTGCCAAGGTGGGGCACTGTCCATGATGTTGGAGGATGGGGCAGCTGGGTGGTCATGGTGGGGACATCTCCGTGGTCTGCTTCCAGAGCCACCAGTGGTGGATTAGCCTGGTACTGGGAAGGCTGGGTGGTTTGGGGATCTGCAGCTCTCTGGGGGGCGCTGGGGCCCAGGGCTGCCTGGGTGCCTGAGGAACGTGACTCAGAAGGAAGCACCTCCAGGTCCCTGCTGCCAAGGGAGCTGAGTGAGGCCGACAGATAATGTGCTGAGGTTTCCTCCAGTCCCACCACAGCAGTAGCTGGGGTTGCTCCATCGCTATCTGGCCCTGCAGAGCCCCATCCATCCCTTCTCCCTCTGCTCTGTTATTGTTAGCTGGGAGGAAGCAGCTCACCAAGTCCCACCTCAAGCTGTTAACCCACTGCTGCCTGGCCTGCTGCTCCTGTTGACCAAAGCCAGGAAGGCTCCAGGTCTGATACTGGGAGCTTGCTGCAGGCTTTACCTCCCTGGCAACCAGCAGCACCCCCTGGTAGGTCTCCCCCAAGCCATATTGTCTCCTATGGATCTCCCACGGCCACTCTTGCAGAGGGTGGACACTGGCATTGTCATCTCAGTGTGGAAAGAAGGTCCTGAGGGCTTTAGGTGCTGATGATTCCCTCCTTGCTCTTTCTTTCCCCTTCAGCTGGTCGGATCCTGCCTGGTGCTTCTTCTGGAAGCCCCCCTGGTTTGTTGGGGGACCATCATGGAGGTGGCAGCTTTACCAGCCTTGCACAGATTTAACCCAAATACTTAATAACTGGTTTGGAGGAAATCCATCCTGGGGAAGCAAATTGCAGCACTTCACAGGCTTTGTTTGATGAGCTGGGGCTTGATTGAACCCCAGGGTCTCCAGAGGTGCTACCTGCTGCTCCTTGGGTAAGTGGAAGTCAGACATCCCAGCAACCTTCTCCAGATTGTCTTCTTCTCTTGGAACTGGACTCTGCCAAATTGTCCTTCATTTTTCATCTGGCAGGGAAGGGACCTTAGTGTCCTGTCAGCCCAGGCTGGGGCCGTGTCCTCCCTGGTGACAAGCACTGTGGGGCACCTTCCCTGAGCACCCATGTCCACGCAGGAGCAGAGGTAGGTCACCCAGCCGGGGTGATGCCCACAAAAGGGGTGATGCTGGTGGAGCAAGTCCCTGGCTGTAGGACCCCATCCTGCTTTGAAGGGTCTGGAGCAGGTCAACTTCTCCCTGCCCGTCCCCTGGCACTGGCTGGGCCTGAATTTCCAGGTCTTGCAGAACAAGTTCCTGAGAGGCTGCACCCGGAGCTGGCAGCATGCCAAGCCCTTCCCAGGGAATGCCACGGGATGGGACAACCTTTCTGCTGTTCCTGCAGGACACAGCTCCTGGTGGGGTTGTCCCCTTGGTCATGCTGACCCAGCATGTCAGCACCCAAATGTATCTGTGCAAACGCAGTGAGTGGCACAGGGGCTTTGGGGATGGCCCTGGAGACCAGCAGGTCCCCATCCTATCCTCTCCAACCACGTGGTTTGTGTCCCAGGCACTGCCAGGGTGCCCACTCAGCTCCCAGCCCTGGTCCTCTGGAGCATCCTTCCCTCTTTGTTGGCTCTAGGGAGTGGATTGAGACCTAGAGATGGCCAGAAGAAGGATCCAAGCTCATTCTGACGAGCTCTCTCCCGCTGTGTCCCTCTCCTCAGAGCCAGGGAAGTGACGCTGGGGAGGAACTTGGCTCCTCTTGTTTGTTATTCCAGGATAAAGTTCTCCTTTAAAGCAGAGCCACTGCTGTCAGGGCTGCATCCCCTCCAGGAACATCCTCCTTCCCAGTGGTTCCCAACGTGCTGCTTGTTATTGTGCTCCACGGAGCCAGCCCTGGGCACAGTGAGGGGGATGCAGATGTTGGGGAGGTCGAAAAAGGAGCCTCCAGGCTCTTTTCCAAGCCTGGGAAAGCTGGAAGCAAAGGGAAAAGGCTTTTCTGAGGAGAGGGAGAGCTCTTCTGGGTCTGGGATACATGGAGAAGGAGCAGAAAGCAAGGGATGGGAGTGATAGAAGAGGCTGGAGTACAGTGTGGGTGTCTGCTGTCTCCCCAGAGAAGGTCCAGTGATGCTTCACCACTGGTTCCCACTGGGAAAACAGCTGTGCATGGGCAGGGTGGTGGTGTGTGGCTGGCCCCCATCTCACCACCCTGTGAGTCCAGCACCTGCTCAGCATCTCTGGACGATGCACAGCCAGAAAGAGGGATCTCCATGGAGCTTCTTTGGAGCTTCTCCTCAGAGCTCCAGCCTCTGGTGGCCCCAAATCCAAGGGACACCCCTCTCCTTGGAGCTGGCACCCCAGGAGACACCCCAGCACCCCAAGACATGGCAGCCACAGGGGTTCCTCAGCCACACCCTGCCCATCTCACCCATACTAGACCCTCTGGAGTGGGCTGGGGGCTCGCTTAGAGCTTGTCCCCCTGCGCCGAGCCATGACGTGATGGGGTGGAGGGGAAGGAAGCCGGCCTTGGTGGAGCCGAGCCAGGGAGAGCTTCCTGGCAGGCAGCTCCAGCCTCCAGCTCTTCCCGTGCTGCTGCAGATGGCTGCGGGTGGGACGGGGAGCAGAGGGCTGCGACCAGCCCTTTGCAGCCATTTCCCAGCCTGGCACCCACCAGTTTCAGTCTGGTCGGGAGGCAAGTGGCAGCTGGTGCCGCAGCAGTGCCGGGGCCCTGGCACTGGGTGTCGAGGGCAGCCTGACTCATCCTGGCTGGAGAATGTGAGACTCACACTTGTAAACAGAGCTGGCCTCCGCCTGTGATGGATCCAGGAGAGAGGCTGGGGCCACCACCCGGGGCTGGTGGCTTCCACACGGATGTAGGAGCTGGTCAGGACCAGTCCAGTCCCACCCCATCCTGAGGTTCAGGGGAGCATGGCTCGGGTGGGGAGAGTGTGGCAGGATCTGTGCTATGGGCATGTTCCCCCACTGTCTCCTCTGCCCCACCGGCCACCAGCTTTACCCCTGCTCTGCCTGTTTGGTTGCTCAGGGGGGATGAGCTCTAAGCGAGCCCCCAGCCCACTCTAGAGGGTCTAGTATGGGTGGGATGGGCAGGGTGCTGCTGAGGAACCCCCGTGGCTGCCAAGTCTTGGGGTGCTGGAGTGGGTGTCTCCTGGGGTGCTAGCTCCTAGAAGAGGGGTGTCTCTTGGATTTGGGACCACCAGAGGCTGGAGCTCCATGGAAGCTCCGTGGAGCTCCCTCTTTCTGGCTGCACATCGCCCAGAGATGCTGAGCTGGTGCTGGACCTTTACCAGCATGGACTGATTTGGACCAGGAAGAAGAGGCACAGGATGAGGGCAAAGCTCCTGAGATGCCATCTCGCAGTGCCAGCTTCAGGAGCCAAGTGCAGCTGGTGGTGCCAGGAGGTCTCCCTGCATCTTCTGCAGGGATGGAGCGAGCATGGAAGTGTCAGGCTGGGGTGCACGGAGTCACTGGGTGCCTGTTCCCTTCCCAGGAGCAGGGATCACTCAGGAACCTCCCAGTTGTCCCATGTTCTCTCCAGCACGTGATTTCCTCTTGGGTTTAGATGTGCACCCCATGGGATCTGGGCTGGGAGAGCTGGAGGCCAGAGGGGTCAGGAGATGATGACAGCACTTCCTGGCCATGCTTACGCCCCATGCAGCTGGTTTTGTTTCCTTCACCCCCAGCCCAGCGTTTTCTTTGTTGTTTTCCATTCGTGGAAGGCTGGTGCTTGCTGCAGGGAGCTCTTTCTGGGAGAGCCTACGTGGGTGCTGCTGGGCAGCTGAGCTGGGCTAGGTGCTGGGCTTCTCCATGAGCTCAGCTTTTCCTCCTCCGTGTCAGACGGCCCCTGAGGGGCTGCAGAAACCTTCTGAATCATGAATACTTTTGGAGTGATTCCTCTGGAGTGTGAGTGAGATGGTTCCTGCTGTGAGGTGGGGATGGCTGCCTGGTTGTAGGGGGTGATGTGGTCCCAGGAGATGTTCATCTCCTCAGGGTTGAGGTTGGAGGTGCTGCCTGTCACCTTCCTTGGATGGAGATGGGACTTAGGAGAGGGGCCAGCTGCCTGGTGGCTGAAGAGTCTTGACCAGCCCATGGTGTCCTTCTGCAGCTCCTCGGCCCATGCTGGGGCTGAAGCTGATGCAGTCACAGTCTGGACGTTCTGGCTTTGCTGCAGAGCCCTGGCTTGGGTCCCTGCTTGCCAGGCAGCGTGTCTGGCCAACATCTAGCAGGTTTGTGGCCACTCCAGGGATGTCCTCACCTCCCTTCTCCCAGCCTCGCGGGCAGGCGAAGTGACCTGGGCTGGGTCAGGGCTTCAGGGAAGGGTTCCCAGCAGAGCTCAGAGGATGTGTGAGCGTGTCTAGGATCCCAGTGAATCAGCTGGAGAGGCAGCTCGTGTTGCTCACACCCTGGCTCCCTGAGCTTTGCCCAGGCTGTGCTCCTCAAATCCACCCAGCCGGAGGGATGAGGAGCCTGGAGCTGGGGTGCTGGATGCTCAGCTCCCAGCCTGGGGTGGGGAGGATTGCAGGCTCTGCAGAGTCGAGACACCTTGGCTGCTCTTGAGGATGATGACCGAGCTCCAAGCACGCGTGGCTGGCCTGGTGCAGGGCTCGGAGCTCTGTCCTGTGCCTGCTGCCCTGCTCCGGCGCTGAGCAGGAATGCTGAGCACGCAGCCATGGAGGGAGGCAGGCCTGGAGCCAAGGGTTGGCCTCCTGCCCTCCAGAGAGAGGGGAGAAGAAGACGTGGCTGCAGGCCCAGCGTGCAGCCAGAAGAGCAATTGGGGCAGGGACCCGCGGCGTTGGGCTCTGCGTGGTGGCAAGCAGCTGGCACGGCTGGTTGATGGAGCTGCCAGGGAGAGGGGAAGGTGCTCGGAGCCCTCCCAGCTCTCCAGGTTGTACTGGGAGGTGCTGGGTGACGCTGGCTGGTGCTCAGACAGGGTGTCCTTGTGCTCAGGGACTCCTGCCTGCACCAGCACCCAGCTTCCCAGCTTGGGCGGGGACTGCCAGGAAGCCCTGTCTGGGGTCCAGGAGGATCCATATCCACTCTGGGAAGGTTAACCCCTGCCTCCCGGGGGGCATCACCCCTCCCCAAAGCCAAGAGGGGGATTTTGGGGAGTAGGAAAGCCAGAAGGTGCTGCTCCACACGGCTGCAGGGTGATACAGCCACTCCCTATCCCAGCAGTGGCCGGGAGGGGTGGTGGACCCTGCCATGGATCAAAACTAGAGGTGGGTAGATTCAGATTAGATGTTAGGAAGAAGTTCTTCACCATGAGGGTGGTGAGACACTGGCACAAGTTGCCCAGAGAGGTGGTGGAGGCCCCATCCCTGGAAATTTTGAAGGCCAGGCTGGATGGGGGCTCTGAGTAACCTGATCTAGTGGGAGGTGTCCCTGCCTATGGCAGGGGGTTTGGAACTAGATGATCTTTAAGGTCCCTTCCAACCCTGACAATTCTATGATTCTATGGTGGTGTGGGTCAGGCCACCTCCAGGCACCCCAAGTCTTTACTGAGAGGGTGATCAAAGCCTGGAGCAGGCTGCCAGGAGAGGTGGCTGATGCCCTAAGCTTGGCCAGAACAATGTTCTTAATAACATGCTTTAGCTTTTGGTCAGCCCCAAAGTGGTCTGGCAGTTATATTAGATGGTCATTGTAGGTCCCTTCCAACTGAAATCCCTCCTTCCCCTCCTTCTCCCCCCTTCCTTGCTGCAGGTAGAACCAGCTCCATGGTCTTCAGTTGGGGTGGGTGAGCCCAGGCAAGCTGAGCTGGGCACTGAGCCAGCCACACTCCTGCAGGCTGGTGGCATAAGGAGGCTCAGATGCACTGGTGGAGAGTCAGGGTGGATGGTGCTCCCAAGTGCCCATTTTGCTGTGCCAGGCTGGTTGCAGGTGCAGCCCCCCCATGGCCACCTTGCTGGTGTGATGACAGGTTGGCAGAGAGCCTGCAGAGACAGTGTGTCAGTGGGCCCAAGTGTTGACCTAGTGCTGGTATTGCTGGAAGGACTTGGTGAGGGTGATCCAAGTGACTCTGTGCACCAAGAGCTTTCCTTGGGTACTGCATGGGGTCAGCTTGTCCCCATGGCAGGGATGTTGGCAGAGTGTCTGCACAGGGGCACATCCTGAGAGCTCAGCACCTCCACTTACACTCTGAACATCCACACGACCTCCTGAGCCACCTTAGCAGAGGTTTCCTGCCTTCTCCAGCCAACCTCAACCCCCCTGGCCACACAGCAAGACCTGGCTGCCCTTGGAGAGCTTTTAGGAGGAGGCGGGGTGGTGACACCATCCACAGGGTGGGATCCAGCTGCCTACTCGATCTATGCAGGCACCATGCCAGGCATGTGGTGGGACATTCTGGTGGGACAGGGACCTGGGATGATTGTTCAAACAGCTGGGTTGGTGGATCCTGTCCATGTTGGCCTTTTGGTTTGGCATTTCCCTGATGGTTGCAGGACCTGTTGTCCTCTCTCCCACCTCTGCATCACTTCTCCTTCCATGTAACCAGGCCAGGGAAGGGCTGGGATGCCCTGGTTCTCACCAGGCGTCCTTGGCAGCGGTGCTCTGCTCCTTGCTGTGGCCCCAGGAGAGTGACAGTGATGCAAGGACTTCTTTGTCACCAATATTGTCCTGCTCCACTGAGCTCTGAGACGTGGCGATGGTCTAATTAAGTTCTTTCACATCTCAGGGCTGGCTGGAGCTCTGCATTGCCTCATCCTCACCTGGAGGATGTCTCCCTAGGGCTGTGAAGGCATCAGTCCCATTTAAAACTGGGTCGGTTCAACATGATCTAGGACAGGCAGGAGAACGATGGGCTTGGGAGAAGGGTGAGGAGCAGGTGAACCCTCCCCCTACAGGCAGGGTGCTGGGGCAGTGTGGGTTCCTCCCTCCCCTCCACCCAGAACTCCAGGGATGCTCTGAGGTGTCAGGGTTTAGGAGCAGGGTAGTTGTGATGCTCCATGAGGAACCCACCACTGTGTAACCATGGCATCTCTGGGGCTGGCTGGCAGCTGGACTGAAAGGTGGGGGAGGGCAGCACAGGGCACTGGGCACCACAGAGCTGGCAGCAGGGATGCCCAGGTGCTTCTGCCTCTGCCACTGACCCACCGCACAGCCTTCGGCATGTCACTTAACTGCCCAGAAGTGCCATCCCTGGGGTTCTTCAGGGTGAGCTGAAGCCTGGGAGGCTGCGGCAGCCCTCAGGAAGGGGAGAACCTGGTGGATGCGGGGGGCTTTCCTGTCAGGGCCAGGCCGCCGAGGGTCTCAGCATGTCCCCCCCAGGGCAAGCGCTGGCTGGGAATTGGACGCAGACAGAATGTTAGAGGTTGGAAGGGACCTCGAAAGATCTAGTCCAACCACCCTGCTAGAGCAGGAACCCCCCTGCTAGAGCAGGACAGTCTGCTCCATATCTTGATGGGGTTGGTGGACCATCCTGCGGGATGCTGAAGCCCTGGTGGGGTGGGCTGGTGTGAACAGGACCCCTGCACAGCCGTGGTGAAGGTGGTGTCTGTGACAGTGGTGGGGACGGTGATGCTCTGAGGTGTCAGGGTTTAGGAGCAGGGCAGGGTGGGATGCTGGAGAGCCGAGGTGCTCCATGAGGAACCCCTCATGGTGCAACTGTAGCACCCTGGGGCTGGCTGGCAGCTGGGCTGGGAGGTGGGGGAGGGCAGCACAGGGCACTGGGCACCGCAGAGCTGGCAGCAGGGATGCCTGGACACTTCTGCCTCTGCCCCCGTGGTGAAGGTGGTGTCGGTGACAGCGGTGGGGACGGTGATGCTCTGAGGNTGGGTGACAGCGGTGGTGACAGCGGTGTCCCCGGGCGGGGAGGTGCCGCGGGCCGTGCGGCCGCCATTGGCGCTGGCTGCGGCGGTTTCCTGCCGAAATCACATGGCTCCCGCGTTTCCATGGAGAGAGCCGGGGTGGGCGCTGCCAGGAGCTGCTCGAACTCCCCGCTTGCTCCCCGTCCATGGGAGTGGAACAAAGGGGATGCACCCAGCCAGACCCGCTCTCGCCCCGCGCCTCGCCCCCCGCCTCTCCTGGGACATGTGAG